>BFEA01000416.1:137540-152600 GCA_003427395.1 Chara braunii | reverse complement strand
AGATGGATGAGAACTCAGCCCGTACTATCTGACGCTCTGAAGCGTTGGATCGAAGTCATTGAGCAATATGACTTCGACCCCCAGTATCTCAAAGGGGAGTACAACAAGGTTGCAGATGCCTTGTCGCGTAGACCTGATTTCTCAGGTGCGCTGATTACTGAGTTCGATCTGACGAACCATGTTACTCAATCCTTGGTGGAAGCCTATCGCGAGGACCAGTTCATGTCTGAGATCATACGCAGACTTCAGGCAAAGGACAAGAAGACCTCTGCCGAGTTTGAGTTGGTCAATGCCTTGCTCTTCCTGGAGAAGGCAGGGAATAAACGCTTGTGTGTTCCAAATAGTGAACCTTTGCGTAGTTTGTTTCTAGGCGAGTGTCATGATGCCACCGGCCATTTTGGATATAAGAAGACCGCAGCCAACTTGCTGCAGCGGTTCTGGTGGCCCACGATGATGCGAGATGCTCAGCTGTATGTGGAGACGTGTCAAGTGTGTCAACGAGACAAGCCACGTACTCAGGCTCCTCTTAGGCTTCTGAAGCCCCTTCCGATTCCGAAACGGCCTGGTGAGAGTCTGTCCATGGATTTCATGGATACTCTAATCACCAGCAAGAGTGGGATGCGGCACATCTTCGTTATCGTGCATAAATTTAGTAAGTATGCTAGGTTAGTAGCCATGCCAGAAACAGCAAGAACGGAGTACGTAATCCGAATGTTCAAAGAAAACTGGGTTAGAGACTTTGGTTTACCCAAGTCTGTTGTCAGTGACAGGGATGTTAGGTTTACCAGTGAGTTGTGGAAGGCCACTGCTGCAGAGCAGGGCACTCAGTTGCAAACGACTTATGGGAATCACCTAAAGGCCAACGGCCAGGCCGAGCAACTGAACCGCATTGTACAACACCTGTTGAGGCATTACATCAAGCCCAACCAGGTGGACTGGGATGAGAAGCTTGCTCTCATCGCCAGTCTGTATAACAATGCGGTACACAATGCCACTGGGGTGAGCCCGAACAGTCTACTATTGACTTTCAAGCCTAGACTACCTCTTGACTTTCTCCTACCTGAGAATGAATCAACCGCTGCACCGGGTACGTTAGAGTTTGCCTACAGATACGAACAGAAAATGCAGCAGGCGGTAGAACAGATGCAGAAGGCACAGGCCGCGATGATAGAGTCCGAAAACAGACACCGCCGGCCTTCTACATTTCAGGTTGGGGATAGGGTCTGGGTTAAGTCTTCAGAACTGGGACAGGAGTATGGGATATCCCGCAAACTCATGCCTCAGTACTTTGGACCTTAAGAAGTCTTGGACATCGTCAGGACAGATCCTGATGGGCCATCCTACGTTATCCGGATTCCTGGTCATCTTCGTACTTACCCTGTCTTTCACGCCCCCAAGATGGCACCTTTCAAAGAAACTGACCAGTTTCCATCTCGTCGCTCAATGTTGCCCCCAACCATGGACGGAGAGGTGGACATTGATGATATTGTGGATCACAGAGAGCTGCCGGTATCAAGACCATCAGGCAGGGGACATCCTCCAAAACCGAAGTTGCAGTATCGTGTTCGGTTCCGGCATCACACTGATCCGAAGGAGGAGCACTGGTTCACCAAGGAAGAGCTCATGCAGACCGCTCCTCAAGTTGTAACTCAATAGGAGAGATCTTTGCAGAAAGGAAAGCGCCCTATGATCGAAGATTGAGCTTCTCAGAGGAGTGTTGAAGCTAAGGAGGAGGGAATGCGAGGCCACTGCCTCTAAGAGCCTCATAAGGCCCCAATTTTGCAGCCCGTCGGCTGCCCTAAGTGAACGCAGGCTCGACGAGGCCCTCAGGGCCCCTTTTTGGCCACTACGCAACTCGGGGAAATTCAGGCAGTTGCGCAGCGCCAGTAGGTTGAAGGAACCCAGGCCCTGGGCCGCCTGTGTGAATGAATGTGAAGCAGGCCCTGGGCKGAATACGGGTACCGGGCCAAACATTGGCCAAAGGCAGTTGGGCACAGACAACCACCTCAGGCCCAAGGCCTGCTTTCGACGTGYTGGGCCTCAGGCTACCGGGGCCTACTGGAAGCTTCCTGGGAYTGGACGCAGGCAGGCCACTTCGATATAGGGAAGGGCCTGCCTCCTCATTCGGKATTCGGGTGCTGGCTGCATGCTGCGCAAGCGCTGCTGCRCTATTTGCTGGCTGGCGCCTACGCTCTCACGGGCGAGCAGGGAAGGAGCACGCAGCCATAGCCGAGCTGCGCTGCTGTATGCTGGGTGAAGCGCAGGGTGGTCCTTGGGTGCTAGTGGCATCTGTGAGTTGGGGAACGAGGTTGTGAGTGTAGCACGAGACATACCTGGTGCTGGAAGCGTGCGACATTGGTCGCCATATGCTCGTACTTCGGGAATGCTGTTGATGTTATCTTTCGGCTTCGTAGTATAGGCTAGATAGGATCTGCCACATGTAGTCTGGGCGCCGAGCCAGATAGGATATCAACTCTGGTTCTTCGTTTATGATGATGGGACTATTTCAGCATTGTCAATTATGAACTCTTGGTGTGTTCTTATTTGGTGATTCTCGTGATGCAATGTTGCTGTTGGTTCGAGGTCAAGACTATCTGGACTCATATGTATGATGCTGTTTGATTGTTGAAGTTCGCTATTGCTCATCTTCCTTGCACTAGGCTACCAGAGTGGCCTGGGACCACTTGCCCCCCCGCCCCCCAAAAAATAAACAATAAATAAATAAATTTAAAAAACATAATATAATAAATTAATAATATATGCGAGGATCTCGGTCCTCGGCAGGCCTAAGGGGCCCCGGTTGCAGTCGTGCCCGCCCTAAGTGAAGGCGGGCCTAGAGGCCTTTGACTGTCAATTTCATATTTGGGGTACAGTCAGTTGCAACGCGCCTGTTGGTTGAGAGAAACACACGTCGAGCAACCAAGACATTTCCACGGCCTTCTGGGCCTTTCCGAAGAATGCAGGCCCTGGGCGAGAAACGCAGCCTCATACACTGACAGTTGGGAGGCCCAACCGAAAGCGGCCCAGTAGCTGCAAAATAGCACGCAGCATCCTGGGGCCTACCAGAAGCTTCTGGGCCCAGGCCCAACCCAGCCAGGCTGCGAAGCAGACAGGCTCTTTCCATAAAGGAAAGAGCTCGCCACTCTCAGCCTCATTCAGGCACTCGCATGCTAGCGGCACTGCTGCTGGAGCGAAGGCTCGTGGGCTGCTGCTGGCGCTGAGAGGCGAGGTGCAGCACGTGCGGTCGTGCAGGGCAGAAGGGCGCTGCTGAAGGCAGCGCCATAGCCCATCCACCATAGCTGGTGGGCTTGGACTACAGTGAGGCGCATGAGTGGTCTTCGAGTGTAAGGGAGGAAGACGTGGGTGTAAAGTCAGAGAAGGGTGAAGGATGATGATGATGATGATGTAAGGGCACATACCTTGTATTGGCGATGGTCTGCATTGGGTGACATCTTCAAGTACTTCGGGTTGCCGCTGATGTCAACAGTTGCATTGTCAATTAGTAGGCTGATAATAGCTGTGTAGGAGTGGGCTGGGCGCTGAGCGCCAAGTAGGAGAGAAGGGACTGGACTCTTGTGTTGGTGTGGAGAGAGAAAGCTCTCATTGACATTGGTTTTCAGTACTACGAACCTCCATTGGTGTATTATTGGTGCAATGCTGCTCTCTAGACACGGTGTGACTATCTGGCTTTCAATGTGATTGTGTAATCTGGATTTGTCATCTCGTTGTTGCTCATTTTCCTTGCAATTTGGTATCAGAGCTGGTTCATATTGCGCTTCATTGGTTCTTCGGAATAGCTGTTCGGTGCTTCGCATGAGGTGTGGGGCAGTGATAAGGCTTGGGCGTTGAACGTAGGGCGGCCCAGGGTCGTGTGGGCGCGCCAGGAAGCTATGTGGTGACATTAGGGATGTATGCTGGATGATGAGAGCTCGCTGATGTGGCATTTAAGCTGAGGTGGAACTGCTTTCTACTGTTGGTTGTGCCAAGGCAAAGACCGGTTATCATAAATGCACATCAGGTTGCCGGTGAGAAATTTGTGGTTGGGGGCAGCATTATAAGGTACGTTGCTCTCTTCCTTATCTACCCTCTTCATTACTTCTTACCGTGAGGAAGTGAGTCTTGTCTTGAGAGTCCTCTCGATGTGAGGTGCCGGGAGCGCTCAACCTTGAGAGTCGACATTCTTCCTGGGCAGCAAGCTGGTGGGAGACGGGCAAAGCCTCTGTAGGGCCCTGGACGAAGCACTCGGGTCACGGTCACCATGCCAACCCGTTGGGACTAGTACACGCATGCTTTGCCGCAAGTCCTTGGTTCTGCTGCTTGCGCAATAGAGGTCATGCAGGGCATGCCAGCCCTTTGAACAAACGCTTACCAGACCGTCTCTAAATATTTCTGGCAGGGACTCGGTGCTGATTCTGGCTGTGATCGTCGTCCTGTCTGCGACGTTAAATAATTCCTGAGGAGTTACGGGGGATCTCCTTAAATGCCTCCTGATCAGCCAGATCAAACCGGGTGTAAGGCTCGTTGCATGCGAGGGTAAATAATGTGCAGCGGCTGGCAGGTTCGGTGTTGACTTGGGGCACAGGGGTGGGCCGGATTGCACACATTTAGACACGTTGCTCAACCAGATGCTCAGGACGTTGACACAAAGTGACAAGTCAAGAAGGATACAAGGGGAGGGGGGGATTCCCATAACTGTTCACAGTGGCAAACAATAGACAATCTGCCATCCAGTATACATCTCCAGCAGGAGATATTATTTTTATTTTTGATTATTTAGTTGTTACAGACTTGACTAACAACTGACAGACAGTTGCAGACAGATTAGTTCTTTGCTGCATTGCAATCTGTTCTAGAAGTAACCTAAAACTAGATGTGATATTTCCTGTAGGATCCGACATTAGTTGTTACTACATCACCTAACTGTCTGTTCAGGCCGGCCGAAATTAGTTGTTATTTGTACTCGGTTGTATGTCAGGCTAAGGTAGGATTCAGTGTGGATTCTAGTTTAGATCACACACATTGTAGCTCATGAGTCATGCAAGCACTAGTGAGGAGTTGTTAGTGGACGACCGTAGGACTACTCGTGGAACTACTCGTAGTCGATCTTTGACTTTCCTAGAGTTAGGTCCAGGAGATGAGAGGAGACTGCGGAGAGAGGCTAGAGAGAGAGCAGCCGCAAGAAGAGTGAGGGTGGCTGAGGTTAGTGCCAGGTCTAGAACTATAGCTAGTACCGGTACAACCATGGCTACTTCCTCTACCATGTCGCAGGCTTCTTCACAGGCCACTTCCTCTGGAGTTGGTCAGAGTGGTTCTTAGGGGTCCATTAGCCAGAGTGTTGGCTTGCGAGTCAGCCAGCAGACTCAACTCACGCCGGAGGATTATGAAATCCTCCAAGCGGAATAACTTCAGGATGAGCTACAACGACAATTGGATGAGGCAACGGAGAGGAGAAGAAAAGCAGTCATGGGGAAAGCTAGACTAGGTAGTAGGAGAGAGGAGCTAGGAAGATTAGAAGCATTAGATGAGTCAGCACTTGACCCTGCGATACGAGCGCTGCGTAGCTCGCTTCTTTGTGTGGCAGAAGCGCAGGCTGTCCAGCAAGAAGTGCTGGTTGAACTAATGGCAGGCCAAAAGCAGATTCTGGCTGCACTGCAGGCTCCTCGTCCCATGATGAGGCAGCCTCAGTATGTTGTAGCTCCCCCTTCGGATGTGGGTCCATCAGTGACGCTGCCGCCGGTAGGGCCTCCATTCTCACCTATGTTTGGCATGCCCCCTCCAGGGGTTTTGTAGCAACTAGTGGTCCCGTTCATAGAGTCTCAGCCGTACCATCGACGACAGTGGTTACTACAGTCCCATTGTCAAGTCAGGCCCAGGTTAGTGTGGAGCAACCTGTTTCGGTGGCTATGCAGCCACTGCAGCAAGCCCCTGGGCCCATGCAGCCTATGCAGTGGATGCCCAAAATACCCTTGCTGAGTCCTAAGCCCTTCTCCGGCGACAGGAAGAAGGATGAGGATTTGGATACCTGGGTAAGGACGGTGCCAACTTATGTGAGGCACAAGCTTACCAGACCTTAGCAAGAAGTTGTAGTGGCTGCCTCCTTTCTAGAGGGGTCAGCAGCCCGCTGGTTGAATGGCCTAGTGCAGCAGCAGGGCTACGGTCAGAATTTCGATGCCTAGGCCCAGGCCCTGACATTGGAAGAGTTTGTACGGTCCGTGTACAACAGGTGGCATGACCCTCAAGGGGCTCAAAAGGCCACCGATGCAATCAACAGTCTCTGTGCGAGAAGGTACAAGAATGTTCGTGAGCTAACGGACACCGTAGAACGTCTACTCGTCGTACCTGGTATGCGCTATGACCAGCAGGTACTCACGGATTACCTTAGATGTCTACCTTCACAGGTAAGGACAAAGCTGGTAGATGAGGCCTATGTCGAGCAGCACAACTTCGCCTCTCAGCAAGAAGGCCTTAGATATAGAGGCAAAATTGGGGTCCGCGCAATAGAGTCAGGGAGATGGTAGGAAAAAGAGACTACCCCAGGACTGGAAGAAGAAAGGTCAACTAATGTTTGCCGACCATGATGGTCAGGCAATAGAAATTGACGACTTCCAAGACCTTGGGGAAGAGACAGAGCATGATGGGGCCATTGAGACTTCGGATGGGGGAGTCGTGGCACCTATCAAGGAAAAGGCTAGGGGGACCAGGAAAAAGAAGGTAGTACGGTCCACGGGTCAGAGCGACCAAGGAACACCAGCATGGGTAAAACTTGGTTTAGAGTATGAGGTGTGGAGGGACCGAGTCGCTAGGGGCACTTGCATGAATTGTGGCAATTATGGCCACACGTCCCGAACGTGCCGAGGCAAAAAGGTCCTGACGAGGGTAACCTCACCAACGGTGGTGGGACTATCTTCGAACTCTGGCGGTGCTTCTGTGAGCACTTCGCAGGGACACACCTCGGGCCAGTAGGAGTTTTAGCCGCTCTTACTCGCGCTGAAGTGGTAACGTTGCCTTCCCCACTTCAGCGTTGGCCAAGGCTAGTGACCCACGTATCGCCCCACAGACACATTCAGACCCACCGACGCTCTGTTTGAGAGATGTGTTTGAGTCCCTAGAAGAGTTGGAGACCGAGTGGTCAAGGAAGGACCCCAGAGACTCTTGGGCGATGATCAGTAGAGGTCCAAAGGGTGAACACTTCGTGGTAGAGGTTGATTTAGGTGGCTGTAAAGTTAGCGCCTTCGCAGACATAGGCTCTACACGAAACTTCATCAGTCGTGCTTGTGTGGATAGATTGCGCTTAGGGGACCACGTGCAGCGGCTTAGCAGAATTGTAGCTTCTACGCTGGCCAACAAGCACCAAATGTTGGTAAAAGACTATGTCAAGGACGTAGTCTGTACCTTCTCCTATGGAGGAGGGGAAGTGAGCCATAAAATCTCCTTCCTGGTTAGCAACGAACTGCCCTTTGACATGCTCCTAGGTATGTACTACCTCGAGGTCGCCCAACCGCAGTTTGATTAGGATAGAAAGGTGTTGATTCACAAATTGCCCAACGGTAGATCTGTGAGATTGCAGAAGTTTAAAGCTAGCTGTCTGATAGAAAACTACGGGTGCATCATCTTTTTATAACTATTATAAGTAGAATCGCGAGGAGGGCATGTATCTAGTATTTGTCTCTGAGAAAGGGGAGGCCGTAAAAACACCCCCAGAGATAGAATCAATCGTCGCTCAGTATTCTGACCTTTTTTAGGAGCCCACAGGCGCGGTAGAAAGGGAGGTTGTCCATGCAATAGAGGTTGTCCCAGGTAGTAAGGTGCCTAGAGGACGAATCTATAGGATGTCTCCTGCGGAGTTGGATGAGCTCCGCCGCCAGCTCAAGGAGCTCACAGAGAAGGGATGGATTCGGCCTAGTACCTCCCCTTACGGTGCGGAAGTTCTATTTGTCCCAAAGAAGGGAGGTACCCTCAGGATGTGCATTGATTATAGGGGTCTCAATGCCATCACTATTAAAAACGCAGAGCCCCTACCCCGCATCGATGACCTATTGGATAGAGTGCAGGGATGTCGGTACTTTACTAAGATAGATCTAAAGTCCGGATACCATCAAATTGCTATTAGAGTTGCGGATCAACACAAAACCGCATTTCAGACCAGGTACGGTCTGTATGAGTTTGTGGTGATGCCCTTCGGCCTATGCAATGCTCCCAGGACATTCCAGCACGCAATGAACATGATCTTTCATGATTACTTAGATAAGTTTATCGTCGTGTACCTCGACGATATCCTCATCTTTAGTAAGACTGTAGAGGAGCACGCTGAGCACTTGAAAATAGTGCTAGGTCTCTTAAGACAGCACCAGTACAAGGTTAACTTGGAGAAATGAGAGTTTGGTCGCACCAAGATCTTGTACTTGGGTCATGAGATTTCAGCAGATGGGTTGAGGCCAGACGATGCAAAGGTGGCCAACATTCGAGACTGGCCCAGACCTCAGACTGTTACTGAGGTCAGATCGTTTTCGGGGACGACGGGTTATTGTCGTTTGTTTATGAAGAACTATAGTACTATAGCTTCCCCACTAACAGATCTAACTCGACTTGACGCCCCTTGGGAATGGACAGAAGAGTGTGAGGCAGCCTTCACGAAATTGAAGTATGCTCTAACACAATATGAAGTCCTCAAACTCTCGGATCCTGATCAGACCTTTGTCGTGACCACAGACGCCAGCCAATATGGCATAGGCGCGGTCCTCGCGCAAAAGGAGGGGAAAAAGTTGAGACCGATCGAGCACATGAGTAAGAAGATGCCATCTCAAAAGCTAGCAAAGTCCACGTACGAGCGTGAGCTCTATGCACTATATAGAGCGCTGGTTCATTGGAGACATTATCTCCTAGGCAGATTCTTCTATGTGAGATCAGACCATGAGACCTTGCGCTGGATCAAGACACAGCCTGTGCTCTCTGATGCACTCAAGCGATGGATACAAGTGATAGACATGTATGACGATCAACTTCATCCCATCAAGGAAGAATACAACAAAGTGGCTGATGCATTATCTCGTCGGGCAGATTACCGGGCGCATTAGTTACTAAATTTGGCATATCTAACGATCTAACTCGATCATTGGTGGAAGCCTATCAGCAAGATCCACTTATGTCTGACATCATCTGTAGATTCCAAGCAAAGGAACAAAAGACTTTGGATGAATTTACGATGATAGATGGCTTACTGTTTCTTGAGAAGGCAGGGAATAAGAGGTTGTGAGTTCCTGATCGTGAGTCTTTACATAGTTTATTTTTAGGAGAATGTCATGATGCAACTGGTCATTTTGGCTATAGAAAGACATCAGTGAACTTAGTAGAGAGATTTTGGTGGCCCTCTATGATTCAAGATGCTAAGAGATAAGTTGAAACCTGCCAGGTTTGCCAAAGGGACAAACCTAGGACTCAGGCTCCGCTTGGGTTGATTAAGCCCTTGCCGATCCCTGAAGGACCGGGTCAGAGTATGTCCATGGACTTCATGGATACTCTTGTGACCAGTAGGACTCGGAAAAGACACATCTTTGTTATAGTGGATCGCTTTTCTAAGTATGCCAGACTAATCGCTATGCTAGAAAATGCTAAAATTGACTACGTCATCCAACTCTTTATGGATAACTGGGTACGGGACCTCGGTTTGCCCACATCTATTGTTAGTGACAGGGATGTGAGATTCACCAGTGAACTGTGGCAATCAACTGATGAAAAGATAGGTACCAAGCTCCAAATGACGTCAGGGAATCACCCTGAGTCAAATGGCCAGGCAGAACAGATGAACCGGGTAGTACATCACCTGCTTCGGCATTCTAAGCCAAGTCCGTATGACTGGGACGAGAAGTTACCTCTCATCGCCAACCTGTATAACAATGCTGTGAACAGTACTACTGGTATGACTCCTAACCAACTGCACCTTGGTTGGAAACCCAGAACTGCACTTGACTTTCTGCTACCGGAAAGAGAACCCGCTGCAGCACCTGGCAGCATAGAGTTTGCTGTCAAATATGATCAGATGCTGCAGCAAGCCGTTGAACACATCAGGAAACCTCAGGATGCAATGATCGCATCCGAGAATAAGCACAAACGACCGTCTAACTTTCAGGTAGGTGATAGAGTCTGGGTTAAGTCATCTTAACTAGGTCAGGAGTTAGGCATTTCACGTAAACTAATGCCACAGTACTTTGGAACCTTGGAGATCTTAGACATTGTAGGGGATCAACCGGATGAGCCTTCATACGTGATTCGCATCCCTCCACACTTGCGCACTTACCCTATTTTCCATGCATCCAAGCTGGCACCTTTTGCTGCCATTGATCAGTTTCCCTCAAGGAGATCAATGCTGCCCCCAACCATGGATGGCGAGGTGGACATTGATCAGATCGTGGAGCATCAAGTGATGCTTGTACCTCAACCATCAGGCAGAGGCTGCCCTCCTAAACCAAGAATGCAGTATCGTATGAGATTCAGACATCATTTGGATCCTAAAGAAGATCCCTGGTTCACACGTGAGGAACTCATGAAAACAGCACCTCAAGTGATTGCAGGCTGCGAAAGAGAACTAAAAGGGAAGATGCCTGCAGAGTAACAGACTTCTCAGAGGACTAACGAAGTAAAGGAGGAGGGAATGCGAGGATCTGGGTCCTCGGCAGGCCTAAGAGGCCCCGGTTGCAGTGGTGCCCGCCCTAAGTGAAGGCGGGCCTAACTTATCACAAGAGGCCTTTGACTGTCAATTTCATATTTGGCAGTTGCGACGCGCCAGTTGGTTGAGAGAAACACAGGCAAGACATTCCACGACCTTCTGGGCCTTTCCGAAGAATGCAGGCCCTGGGCGAGAAACGCAGCCTCATACACTGACAGTTGGGAGGTCCAACCGAAAGCGGCCCAGTAGCTGCAAAATAGCACGCAGCATCCTGGGGCCTACCGAAAGCTTCTGGGCCCAGCCAACCCAGCCAGGCTGTGAAGCACACAGGCTCTTTCCATAAAGGAAAGAGCTCGCCACTCTCAGCCTCATTCAGGCACTCGCATGCTAGCGGCAGCGCTGCTGGAGCAAAGGCTCGTGGGCTGCTGCTGGCGCTGAGAGGCGAGGTGCAGCACGTGCAGTCGTGCAGGGAAGAAGGGCGCTGCTGAGGGCAGCGCCATAGCCCAGCCACCATAGCTGGTGGGCTTGGACTACAGTGAGGCGCATGAGTGGTCTTCGGGTGTAAGGGAGGAAGACGTGGGTGTAAAGTCAGGGAAAGGTGAAGGATGATGATGATGATGATGTAAGGGCACATACCTTGTATTGGCGATGGTCTGCATTGGGCGACATATTCAAGTACTTCGGGTTGCCACTGATGTCAACAGTTGCATTGTCAATTAGTAGGCTGATAATAGTTGTGTAGGAGTAGGCTGGGCGCTGAGCGCCAAGTAGGAGAGTGAAGGGACTGGACTCTTGTGCTGGTGTGGAGAGAGAAAACTCTCCTTGACATTGGTTTTCAGTACTACAAACCTCTGTTGGTGTATTATTGGTGCAATGCTGCTCTCTGGACACGGTGTGACTATCTGGCTTTCAATGTGATTGTGTAATCTGGCCTTGTCATCTCGCTGTTGCTTATTTTCCTTGCATATATATATTTTCAATTTTTTTTTTTTTTTTGGTAAGGATTTTTTTTTTTTTTTTTTACAAGAATGCAAGGAAAATGAGCGATAGCGAACTTCAGAAACCAAGCAGCATCATACACATGAGACCAGATAGTCGTGACCTCGAACCAAAAACAGAATTGCAACACGAGTCCCACCAAATAAGAGCACAGCAAAAGCTCACAAGTGACAATGTTCGATTAGTCTCATCATCATCAACAGAGAACCAATGTCGACATCCTATCTGGCGCTCTGCACCCAGACTAGAAATGGCAGATCCTATCTAGCCTATCTACAATGCCGCTGGTGACGTCAACAGCTCCCCGAAGTACAAGCAGATCTCAGCCAATGTCGTTCGCCTCAAGCACCAGGTATGTCTCTAGTATCACTCACAACCTCGATCCCCCACTCACAGATGCCACGTGCACCCAAGGACCACCATGCGCCCCATCCAGCTATGCAGCGCAGCTCGGCTATGGTTGCCTGCCTCTCCCTGCTCGCCCGTGAGCGCGTGAGCCTGGCCAGCGATTAGCACAGCAGCGCTTGCGCAGCATGCAGCCAGTGCCCGAATTAGGAATGTGGGGGCAGGCACTTTCCTAAATGGAAGTGGCCTGCCTGCTGTGCACGACCTGGCTGCACCGGGCCCCAGCCTAGAAGCTTCCGGTAGGCCCCGGGAGGCTGAGCCTCAGTCCAAACGAATCAGGCCCAGGGGCTGCGGTGGTTACTCATGCCCAACTGCCCGCAGCCTGGGTTCAGTCCATGTTGTGTATCTGGCCCAGGGCGTGCCTCAGTTACGTACGATAAGGGCAGCCTGGGCCTGGGACTTCCAACCAACTGGCACTGCGCAACTGCCTGAATTTCCCCATTTGCGTGGTAGTCCTAAACCTAGGTCGGGCCTGCCTTCACTTACGGCGGCCGACCTTGCTGATAACGGGGCCCAGTAGGGCTTACCGAGGCCTGGTGCCTCGCAAGAACGCAACCATTCCATTATATGCTGGAAAACGGGTCCGGCGTTACTCAAACCCTAACTGCTACTAACCAGCCATTGAAAAGCAAGTACAGTTTAGAGAAAATTTGAATCCGGAGCTACTCAACTCAGTGAACAAGAGGCTCCCTACTACCCACCAACTAGCCAATATCGTCACCAAATTTCAGATCACTGTGCCCCAGTAATCTAATTATTATCCCCTACTTACTCCACAACCCTAATACGCTAATTAAGAAGCGAATGTAGTTACGATTCCCCTACAAAAATACTATCTCTATTAACTATTTACATTTTTCCTTCCCCCCTGTCAGATTACTATTCCCCAGTGTTCTAATTAGTATACCCTAATTACGCCACAAGCGCCGCCAGTTCCATAGATTATAAGGTTCTAATTCGTCAATTAAGAACTGAATGTAATTCAGCATACAAAAGTTCACCCAGTCATATTACTAACTACATAACAAAAATGAAGACAACACCATATGAAGCTGACCGTTGCAATCCAAGTCCTTCCCGCCGATGAACGGAACGCCGGCGACATGACCAAATCAGGGTCACCAACCTGTGAGCTCATGTGCAATTCCACTCAATACTGCCACTGTGTTAGTGATAAGACAGTACTAGTGCCGCCAGGGGGGGCGGCGTCTGGGCAACGGGGGATCGCATTGGTTCGTCGGATGAAGGCGGCGCTGTGCCAGAACTTGTTGGTGGGGTGGCGGCGCGTGGGGGTGGAGGGCGCGAGGGCACTGCGGGGCACCCGTGCAGAGGGCACTGCCATGCCTCTGCCATGGGCCAGTCCTGGCTGACAGAGGTCAGCAATCCTGGTTGACTGTGAAAGGATAGGAGAGTGATGTGGGGACAGTCAGCGGGCGGGATCTGGACGTCGCTGGTATACCAGAATTATGAACAAATCAGGGGGCGCTGTCCCCTGGTTTCAGATACGGAACCCGAATGTTGGAAGAGGATTTCAACCTCGCTTGGTGACACTGATTGAAGTGCCCGGCGTTTGGCGCTGTGCCTGTGTTTGGGACGACAGATCGACTGATTACGCTCCTCCCTTGCTATTGGTGCATTGGTGCTGCTGGATGAGATGTTTCGGCCCGCGATTTGGTAAGGAATTTTGATGTGACCCTGAGGCAAAAGTTGGTCACTTTATTTTTCTGCATAACATGTTTGTTTTTCAGATTTGATTTTTTTTTTTTTTGCTGGGACCCTTTTTGGCCCATGCACGGCCGGGCCGCCCGGGCAAACAAGGTGATCCAGGTGGCCCAGCTGGTAAATTACTAATTTACTATATTATATTATTATTATAATAATCATGGCTACTCTGAACCTTGACACCAGGCACATCCGGACAGCAGACACCAGATGTTCTGGACTGGGTCTGCACGTCCAGATCTGATTCGGACAAGGGGTTCCCATAAAAATAGCTCCGCAGAAACTCTATGATGGTGGGCGGTGGGGTTTCCTACGGAGAAGGTGCAGATTAGTGGAAGCGGCTCTCCCTAAATCGCAGGGAGGTGGGTGGGTTAGCGGGATCGTTGACCCCTGCCGTGCGGGAGGTAGGTGGATGCTGCTGGAATAATGAATTAGGGTTAGTTGTTCATTTCGTCTCAACAGGGTTTATGTTCCGTTATCATCCACAGTCTTTGGCATAGAATGGTGAGCATCGCTCTGCAGGGGCTTCGTCATGGAGGGCGGCAAAGCATCCATCAGGGAGTAGGTGCAGATTGAGGGAGAGGCTTACCCTAAATCGCAAGGAGGTGGGTGGGTGGGTGTTGCGGGGTCTTTGTCTGCAGTTGGGGGTCTGTGGGCACAGACCCCTGCCGCACGGGTGGCAGGGAGGGTTGGCAGGGTGGTAACTTTGGATGAATAGGGGACATAAAAATGATTCTGTAATGTTGGCTGTGTGTTACCTTTTCTTCGACATGGGGTTCGTCGTGAGCAGTAGTCCTGTTTTTGGGCTTGACTGATGATGTCTCGCCCCTAAACAGGACCGTGGAATCTTAGTGAGGGAAGCCAGGCCCGACTCCTGGCATTGTAATATAAGGGACGCCAGGCCCGATTCCTGGCATTGTTATATAAGGGACGCCAGGCCCGATTCCTGGCATTGTAATATAAGGGACACCGGGCCGGTTCCCGGCTTTGTTCAAAAAAAAAAAAAAAAGTTTATTACCTTTGTTTTCCTTTTGATTTCTTCTGTCAGAATTTGTTGTTTAATTCGAAAAGTAACCCTCGGCCAGCTTTTGTTCTTTGACAAATCAATATTTGAGGGAGGAGGTAGGGAGGGGGGGTGTACAGGGGGCTCTCCAGATGCTGTACAAGCAAAGATGAGGGCAAGGGGAACGAACTGTTTAGGATGAGCAATTTCAGGCAGGCACATGCTGTGTGTCACTGTGTCTCCATGGGTTGGGCTAGAGGGGGGGGGG
>BFEA01000416.1:96321-116556 GCA_003427395.1 Chara braunii | reverse complement strand
GACATGCTAGGAGAGGATGTGGTGGGTGATGGCACCGGGGATAGTCCACGCAGTAAAGACACATACTTTCTATGACTGTTTCCTGGAAGCACTGACGACACATGGCATGTTGCTGACATGTCATCAGTATGGAAGAATGATGTGCAAAGTTATTTAAGCATGGCAGATCAAGGCCACAACGGCATGCTGGGCAAGTAATCAGGGGGTGGGGGGGATGAGCACAAGACAAGGGATCACAATTTTCGTGGGAGAGGCTAGCAGCGACCATCCCTTCATAATGTTCGAAGCAGAGGCTATGCCGTGTACACGCCAACCGAACTGTACCTGTGCCACTGCACAATGAGAGGGCACAGCCACTATCCTCTGGAGAGGTCTGTTCATTGTTTGTGGTAGGACCAGCCAGATTGCTCTGCAGGGGCTGTAGTGCTTGCGAGTGGTGATCGACATACTGTTCCTGATGGACGAGCCAGACTGCGTGACCCTCCTCCATTTGGTGATAGAAAGAATTAACATTTCCTGTTGTGTGCATCCTGCCGCCGTTGTCCCATAGGGTCCATGAGTTATCTGCAAAGGTAAAAGCACTAAAATGACCTGGACGATATAAGATATATGCCCGAATATTTGGATACATGCCTGGCACGTGGTTTTGAGGGGCAGGCTGGAATTGTAGTCGCCTACCCATAAATGCCATAGCYAGGACTTCTATGTTCACACCAGGTGCAGCACTGTCGTCCTCTGGGCATACGGCATGGTGCTCTTCTTCTATCCAGCGGACAACGTCTGCGAAATCAGCAACCGAACAAGGGTTACAATTGTAGGCAAGGAGACATGCAATGATGGCATAGTACGCATAGCGGCCTCGCTGTAGCGCTATGACATCGTTGGATTCCGCGGGTTGTGCTGGAGATTCGTTCACAGCAGGAGGAGATTCGTTCAATTCTGCAGATTGCACAGGTGAGGAGACTCATTGCGGTCTTGACCAATTGGCTCTAGTATGCGCTCCGGAGAGAGACGATCTTCAATCCGGGGCTCCATCAGGTAGCCAGAAGACGGGTTAATGTCATTTGGGGCAGGGGAAGAAACGGGGCTAGTTGGATGAGAAAGGGGCGGGTCAGGGGGGKGAGAACTGGGTGGGTCAGATGCGGAAAACGGAAGCTGATCAGCTGCACTTGTGCTCAGAGCGGCTGCCAGTCGTGCAAATGCTGCACAAGTAGCTGCACCTTGTGTCTAGTGCACACGGAGGCCTGCAACACTGAAGAAATCATCCCCACATTCCGGGCATCGGACTCGGCGTGTACTATTCCTGGCCACTGTGTATCGAAGGCGACGCTGTCGTTCCGAACTGTCGCGAGCATGTCGGCGGAGCAAATCTCTAATAGCCGTTGGAGGCGCGGTGATCAAGCCGTTCACCGCTAAACGAGGCCGTTGTCTTGGGGACGGCGGTGGAGACGGAGAATGGACCCACCGAAGAGGCATCTGCAATGGTTGGTCCAATGTCGTACGCGTCCGCCGACTGGGCCCTTGTCGTAGCTGATCCGACCATGAATGTGATAATGGTGATGATGATGTTGAGGTTGATGACGATGATGCTGGCAGCGAGGGCGGCTGCGATAGTGGTGCTGAAGGTGGTGGGGAGGGTGGTGGTGATAGGGCAGGGGGCAGTCGTGGTGATGATGATGGCGGTGGTGGTGGCAGAGGTGGTGAGTGTGTGTGTGTGTGTGTGTGTGTGTGTGTGTGTGAGGAACGAGCCCTCAAGGGGCCCTGTCAGACATAATATGTTCTGGACTAAGGCCCCAGCAAGCCTAGTGCCCGCCCTAAGTGAAGGCGGGCCTGAATATTCGTTAAGGCCAAATTTCGACATTTCCATATGTGGGTATTCAGGCTCTCGCAGCACGCCAGTTGGTTGGGCAGACGCGTGAGCCTTACTAAGCTGCGCTGTACAGTTGGCCCAGGCCTTGACAGTTGTGCCTGGGCACATACACACAAAGCAGGGCCGATACATTGGGAAGCAGACCATCGACGTTTGGAAAAGCAGAACTGCTGACACACCTCCCTAGGAGCCCTGCACAGATGCAGCAAACAGACCAAGTCCGGAGACTCAGGCCGTGCCCAACTGAAAAGAGCCCAGGCCCTCAACTGTAGTCTCGGGCCTGGGCGCAGGGTCTAAGTGAAGGCGGGCCTAACCTATCACAAGAGGCCTTTGACTGTTAATTTCATATTTGGGATACAGGCAGTTGCGACGCACCAGTTGGTTGAGAGGAACACAGGCCGAGCAACCAAGACATTTCCACAGCCTTTTGGGCCTTTCCGAAGAATGCAGGCCCTGGGCGAGAAACGCAGCCTCATACACTGACAGTTGGGAGGCCCAACCGAAAGCGGCCCAGTAGCTGCAAAATAGCACGCAGCATCCTGGGGCCTACCGGAAGCTTTTGGGCCCAGGCCCAACCCAGCCAGGCTGCGAAGCAGACAGACTCTTTCCATAAAGGAAAGAGCTCGCCACTCTCAGCCTCATTCAGGCACTCGCATGCTAGCGGCAGCGCTGCTGGAGCAAAGGCTCGTGGGCTGCTGCTGGCACTGAGAGGCGAAGTGCAGCACGTGCGGTCGTGCAGGGAAGAAGGGCGCTGCTGAGGGCAGCGCCATAGCCCATCCACCATAGCTGGTGGGCTTGGACTACAGTGAAGCGCATGAGTGGTCTTCGGGTGTAAGGGAGGAAAACGTGGGTGTAAAGTCAGGGAAGGGTGAAGGATGATGACGATGATGATGTAAGGGCACATACCTTGTATTGGCGATGGTCTGCGTTGGGCGACATCTTCAAGTACTTCGGGTTGTCGCTGATGTCAACAGTTGCATTGTCAATTAGTAGGCTGATAATAGCTGTGTAGGAGTAGGCTGGGCGCTGAGCGCCAAGTAGGAGAGTGAAGGGACTGGACTCTTGTGTTGGTGTGGAGAGAGAAAGCACTCCTTTACATTGGTTTTCAGTACTATGAACCTCCATTGGTGTATTATTGGTGCAATGCTGCTCTCTGGACACGGTCTGACTATCTGGCTTTAATTGTGATTGTGTAATCTGGATTTGTCATCTCGCTGTGGCTCATTTTCCTTGCAATTTGGTATCGGAGCTGGTTCATACTGCGCTTCATTGGTTCTTCGCAATAGCTGTTCGGTGCTTCGCATGAGGTGTGGGGCGGTGATAGGGCTTGGGCGTTGAACATAAGACGGCCCAGGGTCGTGTGGGCGCGCCAGGAAGCTATGTGGTGACATACGGGGTGTATGCTGGATGATGAGAGCTCGCTGATGTTGCATATTAAGCCGAGGTGGAACTGCATTTCTGCTGTTGGTTGTGCCGAGGCAAAGACCGGTCATCATAAATGCACATCAGGTTGCCGGTGAGAAATCTCTGGATTGGGGGCAGCATTATAAGGTACGTTGCTCTCTTTCTTATGTACCCTCTTCATTACTTCTTACCGTGAGGAAGCGAGTCTTGTCTTGAGAGTCCTCTCGATGTGAGGTGTCGCGAGCGCTCAACCTTGAGAGTCGACATTCTTCCTGGGCAGCAAGCTGGTGGGAGACGGGCGTAGCCTCTGAAGGGCCCTGGACAAAGCACTCGGGTCACGGTCACCATGCCAACCCGCTGGGACTAATACACGCATGCTTTGCCGCAAGTCCTTGGTTCTGCTGCTTGCGCAATAGAGGTCATGCAGGGCATGCCAGCCCTTCGAACAGACGCTTACCAGACCGTCTCTAAATATTTCTGGCAGGGACCGGTGTTGACTCTGGCTATGATCGTCGTCCTGTCTGCGACGTTAAATAATTCCTGAGGAGTTACGGGGGATCTCCTTAAATGCCTCCTGATCAGCCAGAAAAAATCAGGTGTAAGGCTCGTTGCATGCGAGGGTAAATAATGTGCAGGGGCTGGCAGGTTCGCCGTTGACTTGGGGCGCAGGGATGGGCCGGATTGCACACCTTCAGACATGCTGCTCAACCAGATGCTCAGGGCGTTGACACAAAGTGACAACTCAAGAATGATACAGGGGGAGGGGGGATTCTGGTAACTGCTCACAGTGGCAATCACTAGACAATCTGCCATCCAGTATACATCTCCAACAGGAGATACTATTTTTTTTTTTGATTATTTAGTTGTTACAGACTTGGCTAACAACTGACACACAGCTGCAAACAGATTAGTTATTTGCTGCATTGCAATCTGTTCTAGAGTAATCTAAAAATAGATGTGATATTTCTTGTAGGATCTGACATTAGTTACTACATCACCTAATTGTTTCTGTTCAGGCCGACCGAAATTAGTTGTGATTTGTAATCGGTTGTGTGTCAGGCTAAGGTAGGATTCAGTGTGGATTCTAGTTTAGATCACACACACTGTAGCTCATGAGAGATGCAAGCACTAGTGAGGAGGAGTTGTTAGTGGACGACTGTAGGACTACTCGTCGAACTGCTCGCAGTCGACCTTTGACTTTCCTAGAGTTAGGTCAAGGAGACGAGAGGAGATTGCGGAGAGAGGCTAGAGAGAGAGCAGCGGCAAGAAGAGTAAGGGTGGCTGAGGTTAGTGCCAGGTCTAGAGCTATAGCTAGTACCGGTACAACCATGGCTACTTCCTCTACCATGTCGCAGGCTTCTTCACAAGCCACTTCGTCAGGAGTTAGTCAGAGTGGTTCTCGGGTTTCCATTAGCCAGAGTGCTAGTTTGCAAGTCAGTTAGCAGACTCGACTCACGCCAGACAATTATGAGATCCTCCAAGCAGAAGAACTTCAGGATGAGTTGCAGCGGCAGTTGGATGAAGCAGCAGAGAGGAGAAGGAGAGCTATAATGAGGAAAGCTAGACTAGGTAGTAGATTGCAGGAGATAGGCAAGCTAGAAGCACTAGATGAGTCAACACTTGATCCTGCGATGCGAGCACTGCGTAACTCGCTCCTGTGTGTGGCAAAGACGCAGGTAGTTCAGCAGGAGGTGTTGGCTGAACTGGTGGCAGGCTAGAAACGAATTCTGGCTGCATTACAGGTTCCTCATCCATTGATGAGGCAACCTCAATTTGCAGTCGCTCCCCCTCTAGGTGCGGGTCCATCAGTGACGCTGCCGCCGGTAGGATCTTCATTCTCACACGTGTTTGGCATGCCCCCTCCAAGTGGTTATGTAGCAACTAGTGGTCCGATTCATAGAGTCTCAGCCGTACCATCGACGACAGTGGTTACTACAGTCCCACTGTCAAGTCAGGCCCAGGTTAGTGTGCAGCAACCTGTTTCGGTGGCTATGCAGCCACTGCAGCAAGCCCCTGGGTCCATGCAGCCTATGCAGTGGATGCCCTAAATACCCTTGCTGAGTCCTAAGCCATTCCCCGGCGACAGGAAGAAGGATGAGGATTTGGATACCTCGGTAAGGACGGTGCCTACTTATATGAGGCACAATCTTACCAGACCTTAGCAAGAAGTTGTAGTGGCTGCCTCCTTTCTAGAGGGGTCAGCAGCCCGCTAGTTGAATCGCCTACTGCAGTAGCAGGGCTACGGTCAGAAATTCAATGCCTGGGCTTAGGCCCAGACATTGGGAGAGTTTGTACGGTCCGAGTACAACAGGTGGCATGACCCTCAAGGGGCTCAAAAGGTCACCGATGCAATCAACAGTCTCTGTGCCAGAAGGGACAAGAATGTTCGTGAGCTAACGGACACCATAGAACATCTGCTCGTGGTACCTGGTGTCCGCTATGACCAGCAGGTACTCCTCACGGATTACCTTAAATATCTACCCTCAGAGGTAAGGACAAAGTTGGTAGATGAGGTCTATGTCGAGAAGCACAACTTCGCCTCTTTCAGAAAGAAGGCCTTGGATATAGAGGCAAAATTGGAGTCCGCGCATCAAAGTCAGGGAGATGGTACGAAAAAGAGACTACCCCAGGACTGGAAGAAGAAAGGTCAACTAATGTTTGTCGACCACGATGGTCAGGCAACCGAAATTGACGACTTCCTAGACCTTGGGGAAGAGACAGAGCATGATGGGGCCAGTGAGACTTCGGATGGGGGAGTCGTGGCACCTATCAAGGAAAAGGCTAGGGCGACCGGGGAAAAGAAGCTAGTACGGTCCACGGGTCAGGGCGACCAAGGGACACCCGCATGGGTAAAACTTGTTTAGAGTATGAGGTGTGGAGGGACCGAGTCGCTAGGGGCACTTGCATGAACTGTGGCAATTATGGTCACACGTCCCGAACGTGCCAAGTCAAAAAGGTCCTGACGAGGGTAGCCTCACCAACGGTGGTGGGACTATCTTCGAACTCTGGCGGTGCTTCTGTGAGCACTTCGCAGGGAAACACCTCGGGCCAGTAGGAGTTTTAGCCGCTCTGACTCGAGCTGAAGTGGTAACGTTGCCTTCCCCACTTCAAGCGTTGGCCAAGGCTAGTGACCCACGTATCGCCCCACACCCACATTCAGACCCACCGACGCTTTGTTCGAGAGATGTGTCTGAGGCCCTAGAAGAGTTAGAGACTGAGTGGTCAGGGAAGGACCCCAGAGACTCTTGGGCAATGATCAGTAGAGGTCCAAAGGGTGAACACTTCGTGGTGGAGGTTGATGTAGGTGGTCGTAAAGTTGGCGCCTTCGCAGACATAGGCTCTACACGAAACTTCATCAGTCGTGCTTGTTTGGATAGACTGCGCATAGGGGACCAAGTGCAGAGGCTTAGCAGAACTGTAGCTTCTACGATGGCCAACAAGCACCAAATGTTGGTAAAAGACTATGTCAAGGACGTAGTCTATACCTTCTCTTATGGAGGAGGGGAAGTGAGCCATAAAATCTCCTTCCTGGTTAGCGACGAACTTCCCTTTGACATGCTCCTAGGTATGTACTACCTCGAGGTCGCGCAACCGCAGTTTGACTGGGATAGAAAGGTGTTGATTCACAAATTGCCCAATGGTAGATCTGTTAGATTGCAAAAGTTTAAAGCTAGCAGTCTGATAGAAAACTACGGGTGCATGTGTGCATCATCTTTTTATAACTATTATAAGCAGAATCGCGAGGAGGGCATGTATCTAGTATTTGTCTCTGAGAAAGGGGAGGCCGTAAAAACACCCCCAGAGATAGAATCAATCGTCGCTCAGTATTCTGACCTTTTTTAGGAGCCCACAGGCGTGGTAGAAAGGGAGGTTGTCCATGCAATATAGGTTGTCCCAGGTAGTAAGGTGCCTAGAGGGTGAATCTGTAGGATGTCTCCTGCGGAGTTGGATGAGCTCCGCCGCCAGCTCAAGGAGCTCACAGAGAAGGGATGGATTCCGCCTAGTACCTCCCCTTACGGTGCACCAGTTCTATTTGTCCCAAAGAAGGGAGGTACCCTGAGGATGTGCATTTATTATAGGGGTCTCAATGCCATCACTGTTAAAAACACAGAGCCCCTACCCCGCAAAAAATGACCTATTGGATAGAGTGCAGGGATGTTGGTACTTTACTAAGATAGATCTAAAGTCCGGATAACGCAGTCTGTGCTCTCTGATGCACTCAAGTGATGGATACAAGTGATAGACATGTATGACTATCAAATTGATCCCATCAAGGGAGAGTACAACAAAGTGGTTGATGCATTATCTCGTCGGGCAGATTATATGGGCGCGTTAGTTACTGAATCTGGCATATCTAACGATCTAACTCGATCATTGGTGGAGGCCTATCAGCAAGATCCAATCATGTCTGAAATCATTCGTAGATTCCAAGCGAAGGACAAAAAAACTTTGGATGAATTTACGATGATAGACGGCTTACTGTTTCTTGAGAAGGCAGGGAACAAAAGGTTGTGTGTTCCTGATAGTGAGTCTTTACGTAGTTTATTTTTAGGAGAATGTCATGATGCAACTGATCATTTTGGTTATAGAAAGACATCAACGAACTTAGTACAGAGATTTTGGTGGCCCTCTATGATGCAAGATGCTAAGAGATACGTTGAAACCTGCCAGGTTTGCCAAAGGGACCCGCTTGGGTTGATTAAGCCCTTGCCGATTCCTGAAGGACCCGATCAGAGTGTGTCCATGGATTTCATGGATACTCTTGTGACCAGTAGGTTTGGGAAAAGACACATCTTTGTTATAGTGGATCGCTTTTCTAAGTATGCCAGACTAATCGCTATGCCAAAAATTGCTAAAACTGACTACGTCATCCAACTCGTTATGGATAACTGGGTACGGGACTTCGGTTTGCCCACATCTATTGTTAGTGACAAAGATGTGAGATTCACCAGTGAACTGTGGCAATCAACTGCTGAAAAGATTGGTACCAAGCTTCAAATGACGTCAGGGAATCACCCTGAGTCAAATCGCCAGGCAGAAGATAAACCGGGTAGTACAACACCTGCTTCGGCATTATATTAAGCCAAGTGAGGATGATTGGGACGAGAAGTTACCGCTCGCCGCCAGCCTGTAAACAATGTTGTGCACAGTACTACTGGTATGACTCCCACCCAACTGCACCTTGGTTGGAAACCCAGAACTGCACTTGACTTTCTGCTACCAGAAAGAGAACCCACTGCAGCACCTGGCAGCATAGAGTTTGCTGTCAAATATGATCAGATGCTGCAGCAAGTCGTTGAACAAATCAGGAAATCTCAGGATGCAATGATCGCATCTGAGAATAAGCATAGACGGCCCTCTAACTTTCAGGTAGGTGAAAGAGTCTGGGTTAAGTCATCTTAACTAGGTCAGGAGTTCGGCATTTCACGTAAACTAATGCCACAGTACTTTGGGCCCTGGGTGATCTTAGACATTGTAGGGGATCAACCAGATGGGCCAACATACGTGATTCGCATCCCTCCACACTTGCGCACTTACCCTGTTTTCCATGCATCCAAGTTGGCACCTTTCGCTGCCACAGATTAGTTTCCCTCGAGGAGATCAATGCTGCCCCCAGCCATGGATGGCGAAGTAGACATTGACCAGATCGTGGAGCATCAAGTAATGCCAGTACCTCGACCATCAGGGGGAGGCCGCCCTCCTAAACCAAGAATGTAGTATCGTGTGGGATTCAAACATCATTTGGATCCTAAAGAAGATTGCTGGTTCACACGAGAGGAACTCATGAGAACAACACCTCAAGTGATTGCAGGCTACGAAAGAGAACTAAAAGGGAAGCTGCCTGCAAAGTCACAGACTTCTCAGAGGACTAACGAAGTAAAGGAGGAGGGAATGCGAGCATTTGGGTCCTCAGCAGGCCTAAGGGGCCCCGGTTGCAGTGGTGTCCGCCCTAAGTGAAGGCGGGCCTAACATATCACAAGAGGCCTTTCACTGTCAATTTCATATTTGGGGTACAGGCAGTTGCGACGCGCCAGTTGGTTGAGAGAAACACAGACCGAGCAACCAAGACATTTCCACGGCCTTCTGGGCCTTTCCGAAGAATGCAGGCCCTGGGCAAGAAACGCAGCCTTATACACTGACAGTTGGGAGGCCCAACCGAAAGCGGCCCAGTAGCTGCAAAATAGCACGCAGCATCCTGGGGCCTACCGAAAGCTTCTGGGCCCAGGCCCAACCCAGCCAAGCTGCGAAGCAGACAGGCTGTTCCATAAAGGAAAGAGCTTGCCACTCTCAGCCTCATTCACGCACTCGCATGCTAGCGGCAGCACTGCTGGAGCAAACGCTCGTGGGCTGCTGCTGGCACTGTGAGGCGAAGTGCAGCACGTGCGATCGTGCAGGGAAGAAGGGCGTTGCTGAGGGCAGCGCCATAGCCCATCCACCATAGCTGGTGAGCTTGGACTACAGTGAAGCGCATGAGTGGTCTTCAGGTGTAAGGGAGGAAGACGTGGGTGTAAAGTCAGGGAAGGGTGAAGGATGATGACGATGATGATGTAAGGGCACATACCTTGTATTGGCGATGGTCTGCATTGGGCGATATCTTCAAGTACTTTGGGTTGTCGCTAATGTCAACAGTTGCATTGTCAATTAGTAGACTGATAATAGTTGTGTAGGAGTAGGCTGGGCGTTGAGCGCCAAGTAGGAGAGTGAAGGGACTGGACTCTTGTGTTGGTGTGGAGAGAGAAAGCTCTCCTTGACATTGGTTTTCAGTACTACGAACCTCCATTGGTGTATTATTGGTATAATGCTGCTCTCTGGACACGGTGTGACTATCTGGCTTTCAATGTGATTGTGTAATCTGGATTTGTCATCTACCTGTTGCTCATTTTCCTTGCAACATATATATATGTGTGTGTGTGTGTGTGTGTGTGTGTGTGTGTGTGTGTGAGGAACGAGCCCTCAAGGGGCCCTGTCAGACATCACATGCTCTGGACTAAGGGCATAGCAAGCCTAGTGCCCGCCCTAAGTGAAGGCGGGCCTGAATATTCGTCAAAGGCCAAATTTTGACATTTCCATATGTGGGTATTCAGGCTCTCGCAGCACACCAGTTGGTTGGGCAGACGCGTGAGCCTTACTAAGCTGCGTCGTACAGTTGGCCCAGGCCTTGACAGTTGTGCCTGGGCACATACACACAAAGCAGGGCCGATACATTGGAAAGTCGGCCATCGGCCTTTGGAAAAGCAGAACTGTTGACGCACCTACCTAGGAGCCCTGCACAGATGCAGCAAACAGCCCAAGTCCGGAGACTCAGGCCGTGCCCAACTGAAAAGAGCCCAGGCCCTCAACTGTANGCACAGATGCAGCAAACAGCCCAAGTCCGGAGACTCAGGCCGTGCCCAACTGAAAAGAGCCCAGGCCCTCAACTGTACTCTCGGGCCTGGGCGCAGGGTCTGAAGCCCAACCGGAAGCTACTGGAAGCTTCCAGCCAGGCCACACGCGGCATTCAGGAAGCTGCCACTTCCACAAAAGGAGTAGGGCAGGCCAGATCAGGCATTCTGGCCAGCGCAGGCAATGCGGAAGTGCGGTTGCACTATCGCTTGATGGTTCGCTGCTGCCAAGGGCGCTGACGGGGCGCGTAGTGGTGAAGTGGGGCGATGCTAAGCAGCGGGGCGCAAGCGGCCATAGCCGGGCTGCTGGACGCCAGGGGGTACAGTGGGTGATCTGGTGGTCTTCAGGGAAGGAGGCGAGTGTGGGGTAATCAAGGTCTGATTGAGGGTGACGAGATACGTACCTGGTGCATGAAGAGAGGTCGGCTATGGAGTTGACAGTCATGTACATTGGTGCTCGAGAGTCGAAGTGAGCCTTTTGCATGAACCAGCTGTAGAGTAGGATAGTCAGGCAGAGTAGGTTGGGCGCTGGGCGCCAGGCAGAGAGGAGCGACTTTGGATATTGTGTTGGTGTGGCCAACGGGCTCGAACATTGGCACATTACTTCATTGTATTGCTCTCTATATGGATGGTTTGTGCATTTTGTACGCTCTGCTTGGATACGACTACCTGGACATCTGTGTGATTTCGCAACATTGGTTTTCTGTATATCGTTCACACTCATATTCCTTGCAATTTGGTATCGGAGCTGGTTGGTGACCGCCGCTTACCTGGCACCGGCGACATTGTTACTTGGTGTGCTGACGATGCTTCATGTGCAGTAAGGATACTTTGGCACTGGTTTGTGATAGCGGGGCCTAGGTGGAGAGGCCGGCCGCTGGAAGGCTGTGGCGACAGTGTGGGAGCTATGGCAACATCGGATGAATGTATGATGATGAAAGTAAGCTGACGTGGCATTTTCGGCTGAGGTGGCACTGCATTGCGTTGTGGGTGGTACCGAGGCTATTGACCGGTGAACGAAATGCACGTCAGCCCAATTGGTGAGAAATTTGTGGTTGGGGGCCGCTATCTCCAGGTACGTTGTTCCCATTCCTTATCTACCGTCTCAATCTCTTCTTACCATGAGGAAGTGAGTCCAACTTGAGTGTCCTCTCTTTGGTGAGGGGTCGTGTGCGCTCTACCTTGAGAGACGACATTCTTCCCGGTGGCGCATCTGGCAAGACAGGGCGGTGCCTCTAAAGGGCCCTGGTCGAAGCACGGGTCACAGTCACCATGCCAACACATGGGTAGTAGTACACGCAGGCCATGCTGCTTTGTCCATTGAGGCTCTTTGTTGCACTGATAGAAGGGGTGTGCGGATTGACCAGTCCTGCGTAGACACTCCCAGACCGTCTATAAACATTTCTGATTGGGGTCTGAACTGTCCACTGGCTGTGATCTTCGTCCTGATTGCGACGTTAAAGAATTCCTGAGGACTCTCAGGGGCTATCCTTAAATTGCCTCGTGATCAGCCAGATCGGTCAGACGTATGACTCGTTGCACGCGAGGGTAAACAAAGGGCAGGCTGGTCATAAGCATACTTCTTGGGCACAGGGGTGGGTCGTGGTTGCACACCATAGAACACCGTAGCTTGATGATGCCCACAGGTATGTTGGATACAGGGGAAGGGGATTCCAATTGAGAACTCAATTGTACAACACTACCTTATCCATTATGCATACATCTGCTAATTGTAGTTTATTTTTATCTTGATTAGTTGGTTGACAGACTGCTAGCACCTAACAGACAACCTAGAGTAGGACTGTAATCTACCATAGTCGGTTCTTCTCAAAGCTTCTGCGCAGAACTAATCAAAGATAGAGGTGAACTACATGTGTACAATTTGTGTAGGTGTTGTTGATGACGCTTGACTAGTAGTCTAGGTTACTCGCCGGACATTAATTTATTATTATTTTTTTTTAAACCAGTCAGACGCATGCTGCGGTAGGTCCCAGAGAGGACAATAGTGCAGACAGCATCTGCCTAGGCCATGAGTGGATCAAAAGGAGCGGACGGTATAGCTGACGATAGGAGGCAAACACGACAGGAGACCGGTAGGATACCCGTTGTGTTCCAGGTTCTGCTACCAGGAGACGAGAGAAGGCTTAGGGCCGAAGCAAGGGCCCGTAATCTAGAGACTGCGAGAGAGGCAACAGCGGCAGCTGAACGAGTGTTGGCAGCTGCAGCTAGCGTGGTAGCAATGGCTACCTCTTCAGCCACCTCTGCTGCGAACTCTACTGGTATGCCACTCAACCCGACCAGTTCACAATCCATCTCCAGTACGTCAGGAGTTGGCACTAGTCAGATGGCGGGTTCACAGTTCAGCTCGCAAGATGGAGCTCCAACAAGTAGAAAGGATTCGCTTAAGGCTAGAGGAGGAACTTAAGCAGGCTACTGGAAAAGAGAAAGAGATTAGAGATAGGAGTGTCAGACCAGAGGGTAGGGAGGCCGACAAGGCTGCACTGGAGGGGTTAGATGACTCGACCCTTAGTAATACTGAGAAGATATTTAAGGCGAGCATCTTGTCCATGCACGCATACATGGACAGCAAACTAGATACAATCCAGGACACCTTGGACCAGATCCTGGATGCCATGCATAGGCTAGGAATCAGGTCAACAGTTTTTCCATCGCTGCCATTCTCGGCGATGACAGGCCCCTATGCCGCTCGGTCCGGACCATCACCAAGTAGTACATCAGCAGCAGCTATGTCACAGACCGTTGCTTCTTCATCTTCCTGTCGAGCGGCAGGAGCTACACCACAGTCGCCACCTGTCCCGCCATCGGGACAGCAATTACCTTGGTACCCCAAGACCCCCCTAAAACCACCTCCAACCTTCTCAGGAGACAAGAAGGATGAGGCTCTCGACACATGGTTGAGAACGGTTCCAGTGTGGGTAAGGGCAAAAAGGACATTGGTAGAAGAGGAAGTGATAACTGTTGCATCCTACTTAGAGTGTTCAACAACTCGCTTGCTGAATGGATTGGTAGCTTCAAAGGGGTTCGGCAGGAACATGGGTGATTGGGCACAGACCCACACCCTAGAGAGCTTTATGGACCTAGTGGAGGCCCGATGGCACAACCCTCAGCAGGCACAGATTGCCACTGATGGGCTTCTAAAGCTTGATGCTAGGAAGTACAAGTCAGTGCGAGAGCTTACCACTACCGTAGAGTGCTAGATTGTCGTCCCGGGAGTGGAGTACAATCCACAGGTCTTATTGACCACATTCTTAAGATGTCTTCCCACAGACATCAAGAACTTACTGGCCAGTGAGGCTCGGTGAGAGTATCACACCTTTGAGACATACAGTAAGAAGGCTCTAGATTTAGAGTGCTCAGACCCCTTCTACGGACGGGAGAAAGAAGAAGGTTCCACAAGAGTGGAAGAAAAAGGGTATTCGATTGATGATGGTTGATTCCGAAGGGAATCAAACTGAGATCGACGATGTTTCTGAGCTTGTGGAGGGAATAGAGTTAGACGACGAGGAGATTGGTGAGGGTAGCAACCTCGACGCTGCAGTTAAGACTAGGGCAGCTCGTCGCGGCAAGGGCGGTCAACAAAGGAGTCAGAGGCAAGCCGCCAACCCAAACAAAATAGTTGCTTGGGTTAGGGCCGGTTTGGATCAGGATGTGTGGCGAGACCGTTGGTCGCGTGGTGGTTGCATAAACTGCGGCGAGTACGACCATACGCAGTTTAAGTGCAAGAACCCGAAGGTCTTGCAGAAGATCCCTCCTAAGGGTGGGTATCCTTCTTCTCAGTCTGGGGCCTCTACGAGCTCCAGCTCGAGAAACACTTAGGGTCGGTAGAAGTTGTAGCTGCTTCTACTCTCGTTGAAGCGGGTGGTGTACCCTCCCCGTTTCAAGAGTTGGACTCCTTAGTCACCCCACAGACGCATCCGAACCCAACTACACTCTCTGTACGTTGGATGTGTTTGAAGCCTTAGGACCTTCAAGGTAAGTGGTCGACAAGGGACCCTCGTGAGTCCTAGGTGGCACTAAGTAGAGGTCGTAGAGGGGAGCATTCCGTTGTGGAAGTTGGTGTGGGTGGTGGCAAGTGCGGTGCATTCGTAGACATTGACTCCACACGAAACATCATAAGTCGCGACTCCGTTGATAGACTGCGCCTAAAGGACCAGGTGCAGTACCTTAGTAGACCGGTAGCATCTACTTTGGCCGCATGACGGTGGAGGACTACGTTAAAGACGTGGTATACACATTCTCCTACCCAGGAGGAGAGATAAATCATAAGATATCATTCCTGGTGAGCGACGATTTGCCCTTTGACATGTTGTTGGGCATGTACTACCTCGAGGTTGCCAAACCCCAGTTTGACGGGGACAAGAAGGTGTTGAAGCACGAGTTGCCTAATGGGAGGACCGTTAGACTGGCAAAGTATAAATCCAGTAGGTTAATAGACTCCTATGGGTGCTTATGCGCATCTGCCTTCTATAACTATTATAAACAGAACCAAGAGGAAGGAATGTACTTAGTTTATGTCTCTGCAAAAGGGGAGGCCGTTAAAACGCCCCCAGAGATAGAGACCATTGTCACTAAGTACCCCGATCTCTTCGAGGAGCCTACAGGAATCATCGACAGGGAGGTTGTCCATGCCATAGAGATCATCCCAGGTAGCAAGACACCTAAGGGAAGAATCTATTAGATGGCTCCGACCGAGTTGGACGAGCTTCGACGACAATTGAAAGAGCTCACGGAGAAGGGGTGGATTCGGCCTAGCACCTCCCCTTTTGGCTCACCAGTATTATTTGTTCCAAAGAAAAGGGGAACACTAAGTATGTGCATTGACTATAGAGACCTCAATGCCATCGTCGTTAAGAACGCAAAGCCTCTACCCCGCATCAACGACCTATTGAATAGGGTGCAGGGATGTAAGTACTATACAAAGATAGACTTCAAAATCGGCTACCATCAGATTGCCATAAGACCAGAGGACCAACACAAAACCGCATTTCAGACCAGGTACAGTCTGTACGAGTTTGTGGTGATGTCCTTTGGCCTTTGCAATGCGTCGGGTACATTCCAGCATGCCATGAATAGGATCTTCCATGACTACTTAGATAAGTTCGTTGTCGTGTACCTCGACAACATACTTATCTTTAGTAAGACTCTCGAGGAGCATGCTCAGCATGTAGACAAGGTACTTTCACTCCTTCGGCAGCACAAGTATAAGATAAACCTAGAGAAATGCGAGTTCGGTTGCACTCGAATCTTGTACTTGGGTCATAAAGTATCCGCGGATGGGATTAGGCCCAAAGATGCAAAGGTGGCTAGCATATGTGACTGGCCACGACCCCAATTTGTGACTGAGGTCAGATCATTATTGGGAATGTGTGGTTATTACCGCAATTTCGTAAAGAATTAATAGTACGATCGCATCCTTCTTGACTGATCTAACTCGACTTGATACACCATGGGACTGAACCGACGAGTGTGCAGCAGCTTTCAAATGGTTGAAGCATGCTCTCACACACCATGAGGTTCTCATGGTACCTGACCTGCAAAGGCCATTTGTTGTAGCCACTGACGCATGCCAATACGGCATTGGCGCAGTGCTGGCTCGGCAGGAAGGAAAAAAGTTGAGACTAGTCGAGTACATGAGCAAAAAGATGCCATCAAAGAAGTTGGCAAAGTCCACCTACGCGAGGGAACTCTACGCTCTCTACAAGGCACTTGTCCACTAGAGGCACTATCTGTTAGGAAGGTTATTCTCCTTGAGAACTGACCATTAGACCCTCAAGTGGATCAAGACACAACCAGTTCTCTCCGATGCACTCAAACGCTGGATTGAAGTCATAGATCAGTATGATTTCAAACTAGACTATGTGAAGGGAGAGTACAACAAGGTTGCAGATGCGTTGTCTAGAGGGCAGATTACCTAGGTGCGCTGATTTCTGAATTTGGCTTGTCTGAGGACGTTACTCGATCTTTGGGGGAAGCCTACAAGGAAGAACCCATCACGATGGACATCATCAACAAACTGCAGGCCAAAGGCAAGGCCACCACTGATGAGTTCGTGATGGTGGATGGGTTACTCTTTCTTGAGAAGGCAGGATTTAAGAGGTTAGTTGTTCCATGTAGGGAGATTTTGTGTAGTTTATTTTTAGGTGAGTGCCACAACGCAACGGGACATTTCGGCTACAAGAAGACTAGTGCTAACCTAGTATAGCGATTTTGGTGGCCTAACATGCTGGACGATGCAAAGAAGTACGTACAGACCTGTCAGGTATGTCAGCTGGATAAGTCGCGAACTCAAGCTCCGCTTGGGCTACTAAAGCCTCTACACATTTCTGCTGCTCCAGGGCAGAGTATCTCCAGGGCCTTCATGGATACTCTCGTGACCAGCAAAAATGGCAAGAGGCACATCTTCGTCATAGTTAATAGGTTCACTAAGTATGTTAGACTAATTGCCGTGTAGGAGACCGCTTGAACTGAACATGTCATCAAGTTCTTCATGGATAACTGGGTGCGTGATTTTGGACTGCCAAAGAGAATCGTTAGAGATAGAGATGTACGTTTCACAAGCGAGATCTGGAAGAAGGTCGCTGAACAGATGGGCAGCCAGCTGCAGATGACTTCTGGGAATCATCCCGAAGCAAATGGGCAGGCTGAACAGATGAACCATGTGGTGCAGCATCTGCTGAGGCATTACATTAAGCTCGGCTAGGATGACTGGGATGAGAAATTACCTCTCATCGCCCGTCTGTACAACAATGTTGTACACAGCACCACCGGCGTCAATCCTAATCAACTGCATCTGGGATGGAAGCCTAGATCTTCTCTAGACTTCCTCCTGCCTGAAAACCGAACTGCTGCAACTCCTGGAACCATCGAGTTTGATGTCCAGTATGAGAAATTGTTGCAGCAGACTGTAGAACACATCAAGAAATCTTAGGAAGCCATGATTGCTTCTAAGAACAAGCGTCGCAGTCCACATTTCAGGTAGGGGAACGTGTCTGGGTCAAGGCTAGTGTGTTGGGACAGGAGTTTGGCTTCTCTAGGAAACTAATGCCCCAGTATTTCGGTCCCTGGGAAGTCTTAGACATTGTGGGGAATGATTTGGATAGACCCTCGTACGTCATTCGTATCCCTGGTCACCTACACACTTACCCTATTTTTCACGCCTCCAAGCTGGCACCTTTCGTTGAGATAGCACAGTTCCCATCACGGAGATCTATGCTGCCCCCAACCATGGATGGCCACGTGGACGTCGACGGCATCCTGGATCACAGAGACACACTTGTTCCCAAGCCACCTGGCAGGGGAAGGCCTCCTAAACCTTCAAGGGAGTACAGAGTACATTTCAAGCATCATACTGATCCGAAGGAACATCGATGGATTTCAAGGGAGGAACTTGATAATGCAGCTCCTCAGATCGTGGCAGATTATGAGAAGAAGCTAAAGGGGAAGGCACCATCATGAAGCATCTCAGCGGACTTTTGAAGCTAAGGGGGATGGAATGTGAGGAACGAGCCCTCAAGGGGCCCTGTCAAACATCACATGTTCTGGGCTAAGGCCCCAGCAAGCCTAGTGCCCCCCTAAGTGAAGGCGGGCCTGAATATTCGTCAAAGGCCAAATTTCAACATTTCCATATGTGGGTATTCAGGCTGTCGCAGCACGCCAGTTGGTTGGGCAGACGCGTGAGCCTTACTAAGCTGCGCCACACAGTTGGCCCAGGCCTTGACAATTGTGCCTGGGCACATACACACAAAGCAGGGCCGATACATTGGGAAGCAGGCCATCGGCCTTTGGAAAAGCAGAACTGCGGACACACCTACCTAGGAGCCCTGCACAGATGCAGCAAACAGCCCAAGTCCGGAGACTCAGGCCGTGCCCAACTGAAAAGAGCCCAGGCCCTCAACTGTACTCTCGGGCCTGGGCGCACGCGGCATCCAGGAGGCTGCCACTTCCACGAAAGGAGTAGGGCAGTCCAGGCCAGGCATTCTGGCCAGCGCAGGCAATGCGGAAGTGCTGCTGCACTATCGCTTGATGTTGCGCTGCTGCCAAGGTCGCTGATGGGGCGCGTAGTCGTGAAGTGGGGCGCTGCAGGGCAGCGGGGCGCAAGCGACCGTAGCCGGGCTGCTGGGCGCCAGGGAGTACGGCAGGTGATCTGGTGGTCTTCACGGAAGGAGGCAAATGTGGGGTAATCAAGGTCTGGTTGAGGGTGACGAGATACGTACCTGGTGCATGAAGAGAGGTCGGCTATGGAGTTGACAGTCATGTACATTGGGCTTCAAGAGTCCAAGTGAGCCTGTTGCGTGAACCAGCTGTAGGTAGGATAGTCAGGAAGAGTAGGTTGGGCGCTGGGCGCCAGACAGAGAGGAGCGACTTTGGATATTGTGTTGGTGTGGCCTACGGGCTTGAACATTGGCTCATTACTTCATTGTATTGCTCTATATGGATGGTTTCTCGGTGCATTTTGTACACTCTGCTTGGATACTACTACCTGGACATCTGTGTGATTTCGCAACATTGGTTTTCTGTATTTCATTCACACTCATATTCCTTGCATATGTCACTACGCGGCCATGATGTGCCTCTAGTGCCAGTGACGTGTCTGGAGTGTATTTTTTGGCAGTGACAGACCTTTCTTTGTTTTGTGGGTGTTTTGCTTGCTTGTGATGGGGTGTGAACTGACAGTCTGTAGAGCTTTCCATCTGGTGTGGGTGAGTGATAGTCTGCTTTGATTTTCGTCACAGGTACCTTGAGGGCAGTAGTTGGTGCCCACCTCAAGGTATCAGTTGTCGGGCTGTCGTTGGTGCTTAACCACAGTTGGGGTTAAGGTGGCTTATCACTTACAGTGTAATCAGATAGGGGAATCTACTGACTGTTGAGGGTTCAGCCTCCTAACGAGTCGGTGAAACTCCGACGAAAAAGTTTGTCACAAGGAGGGGAAAGTGTCGAAATGGGTGGAAAGGGGTGGAAACGGGTGTGGAAGGGGTTGGAGATGGAGGAAGAAGGGGCGTTGAAGGGGGTGGAAGGGGTTGGAGAGGGAGGAAGAAGCGGTGTGGAAGCGGGTGGAAAGGGGGGAAGAAGGGCGCAAAGGGGGAAAAGGGGGGAAAGGGGGGAGGGGTCAGAGGTGGACAGTGGTGAAGAAAGGGTCAAAGAGTGGAAAGCAGAAAAGAAGGGGTCAGAGGGTGGAAAGCAAAAAAGAAAGGGCCAAAGGGTGGAAAGGGGTAAAGAAGAGGTCAAAGGGTGGAAAGGGGGGAAAGGGGGGAAAGGCGAGAAAGGAACAAGGGGTCAAAGGGTGGAAAAGGGGGAAAGAAGGGGTCAACGGGTGGAAAAGGGTGGTAGGGTAAAAGAACACTAACCCACTCCCATTGTGTGCATGATGCAAATACTGTCTCAAGATTCCGGCTCTCAAATAGATAGATAGGACAGGTCTAACTGTCCTGCCAACCTGCAACCAACCCCATGGCACCACAGTTCTGAGTTGTCTGACGCTGTTCACATTTGGAATAATTTTCACATCGTTCAACGAAGCTATCACATTGCAGCCTTTCAGTTTCCACATTCTCACAACAG
>BFEA01000416.1:10493-29503 GCA_003427395.1 Chara braunii | reverse complement strand
CTGCGTCCGCGCGCTTTTATCCTAACTTTCGCGCGCCACGGCTATTCGATTTTTGCGTCGGTAAGTTATGGGACGGCTACTGAGGGGCTAGGAGCGTTGTCGCGTTGTTTGTGTCATGTCGTTTCATACGTGTGCGTGTACATGTTTTTATGTTCTTGTGTTCGTAATGTGGAGTGCGCGTGGTGTGTGGAAGCGTCCTAGTCGACCGACGATGAGTCGCGCTTGGGACCTCAGCCCCCCCAAGATGTCGGTTCGCGTGCGGGTCCGATAGAGGCGTATTACCGCGCKTACCCCCTATGCTACAGCGAACGAGAAACGCCCTCGGCTGGTCCACCTCTGCGATTGCAGCTGATTAGCTTTCGTACTGTGGACTGGTAGCTCGGCGGGGATACGCCCACCGAAGGGAGGTGACAGCTCCCATAAGGTGTAGGTAAGTCGTGCCTCGCGTAGGCCCTATCCTGTCGTAGGGGCTCGCAAGAGGTATGGCTGGCGCAYCCGGCCGGAGCGGCTTGTGGAAGCTCCATGTATATTTGCGACGAAGGATTGTAAAAACCAACTCCTGCGTGACGCGGCCGGGAGGGTCCCGCACTGCCCCCGTGCGGTGCCGGACCGAATGCGCTCGACAACGATGCTCAAGGACAAGCGATATTATTCGTCGATTCGGCTTGCCTTCTGGAAACGTAAGTTGAACCCCAAACTCATTTTAAGATTTTGTTTTTACGTGCGTCATTTGTTTAAATTTTCACTGTTGTATTTGGTGATGCGATATTTTATATATTTATGTGTTGATCTACTATAATATACAAGATCATACATTATTATTATTTAATATAATTGCATTCCATTTGTTGAAAATGTAGTTGGTAACAAAGTTCTACAAATTGCATCTATGATTATTTTTCCCGTCTATATTCTTTTTTTGATTGAAGTTTATGTATCTTTTTGAAGGTGACCTAATAATATCAGTTTGACTCTTGTCATTGATATATATGGTTCACGAGTCTTTTTACATACTATAGCCTTATTACATACTATATTGATTGGGTCATCTGTTGCCACGTTTTGCTTATAGTTTTTTTATTTGCGTTCTTTGCCTTACAAACTGTCTCATTCTGTTTTTTTTTTTTTTTTTAATGTTATATCTTTAAGCTCACGTGTTATATAATTCGTTGACCTTCCAAAAATATTCCTTCACTTCTCACTGTTCGGCTTATCCACATATGAGTTTTTTTTCGTTTGAAAATTTTTCGCTATTTAACATTGATCGTGGTGATCTGCATCAATTTATTTTTAATATTATTATAAAACCCTACTAAAGTTCAAGCGGAATAATTGGTCGTAGTTTCTTACTAGACATAGACAACATATATAAGATAAACGAACTCTGTATTTTAAAGTTTGGTATAAGACGAACTCCCAACTCTTTAACGACAGCAAGGATTAGACATTAAGGAATTATGTCAGATTGCACTAAACCACACATATGATGTAGTACTGTTTTATAAACAAAATAAAACAGTTTCTCTATACATGAAAGAAATGCAAAATAATCAACTTCAATAAAATAAAGTAAAGACAAAAGTTAAAGAGAAGAGAGAGAGGGAGAGAAAGAGAGAAAGAAACATAAACCACACATATGATGTAGTAGTGTATTATAAACAAAATAAAACAGTTTGTCTATACATGAAAGAGAGGGGAAATAATCAACTTCAATCAAATAAAGTAAAGACAAAAGTTAAAGAGTAGAGAGAGGGGGAGAGAAAGAGAGAAAGAAATAGAAAGTCAAAGAGAAATTTTACTTGACCATTCCTGGGTAAGAGCGAGATAATAAGGAACCATTTAAGTATTGAGAGACGGGTTACATATTTCATGATTTTGTAGGACCATTTGCTGCTTCGTAGTTTGTAGGTGAAAGAGACAACATTCTCATCAATCTACAGTCTGATCGTTGAGGTATGTCATGTTTAAAAGGCCACGTATACGTAAGTTGAGGTTGTGGCCGCACATATTGAAATTTTGAATCGTGAGTTATCATGCGAGGCATAGTACAAGCTGTTAGCACGCCGGTTTATAGCTACATACGATATTCCCTCTGATCCTTTTAGTATCTTACAATTTGTTAAGAAAAAATGTGGCTTTGCAAGGGAAACAACGTCATAAAAGCCTATGCAAAACCTTTAAAGCTGTTTAATTTTATGCATGAGAAACATCTATTATATGTAAGTATTCGTGGTTAACATGAATAAGTATATTATCGATTGCCTCACAATGAATTTCGTCTTAAGAGAAGCCGTATATGATATAATCGATGCTACTTAATACTGAAAGTTCATCCACCTTCAAACTTTTTCAACTAACAATCACTTATGTCTTTACAAGCTCTGCCACATATAGGAGTGTATAATCATGATGATTTTTTTTTCAAATTAGGTCTCTCGATAATGACGAATATCCGTTTGATATTATACATATACAAAATTGGTTTTGGTTTGTGTTGTATACGTAAAATAAATTGAATTTTAGATTTAACGATTGTTTTGTCCTCGTCTTTTTTTTTTGTACTAATGCTGTGTTGTAAACTGTATTAGTTACGAAGGCAGACAAATTTTATTCCCCTTTTGTACAAAAACGGTATACAAACGTATTTTGGATAGGACAACTGAAACCTTGAAGAATTATACTGCCATGGACCCTCAAAATGTTCACCAGAATGTGATAGAACATGAATATGTCATTGATCCTCTCGTATGTTGTATAAATACTTGCTGTGTTCTCGATTTGTAAAGATTTTTCCTTCATGGCGTTTAATTTTCATGATCTGTTTATCAATTATTATTCTTTGACCGATCAGCTCATATCATTTATCTGTTGAGTTGTTATTCATAATATCCTTTGTCACAGTATCATACATGAACCAAACAATGATATTACTTTCTTTCTAACCAGAAACCATATGCTATCATACATTCCTCTGCAATCATATTGATGCGGACTTTCAACATATGCTTATAAGCCGCATTGATACATAATATTCAAGGAGAAACGAGATTATTCACCAATTCCGCTTGCCTTCTAGAAATGTAAATTAAGCTCCAAATTCATTTTTGGATGTTTTTCCGTGCGTCATTTGTTTAATTTTTTTTTTTTGCGCTTGGTGATGTGATATTTTACATATTTGTATAGTAATCTAATATAATACACAAGACTACATAGCTTTATTATTTAATATAATTACATTTCGTTTGTTGGAAATGTAGTTGGTAACAAAGTTCTACAAATTGCACCTACAATTGTTTTTCGTATCTAGATTTTTTTTTCGATTAACGTCTACATATCTTTTTGAAGGTGGCCTAATAATGTTAGTTAGACTGTGGTCATTGATATATGCGGCTCATTAGCCCTATCACATATTATATTGATTTGGTCATCGGTTGTTACATTTCGCTTCTAGGTTTTTGTCTGCGTTTTTTGCGTTGCAATCTGTCTCATCCAACTTCGACACATTTTGTGTGTTACTTTTTTTTTTCGACACATTTTGTCTGTTACTTTTTTTTTTCCTAATGCTGTATCTTTAAGCTCACATATTATATAATTTGTCGACCTTCCAAAAATATCCCTTGACTTCTCACTGCTCGACTTGCTCACATGTGAATTTTGTTATGTTTGAAAATTTTTCACTGTTTAACGTTGATAGTTGTTATCTCCATCGATTTGTTTATAGTATTATTATAAAACCATACTGAAATTAAAGCGGAATGATTGGTCGTAGCTTCTTAGACACAGACAACATATATAAGATAAACGATATCTGTGTTTTAAATTTTGTTATTATATGACGTTTCTTATAGTTGTGCAACGGTGCATGTGCACTAATTGACAAATATAATGAGTGGATCAAAGCAAAGGTGCCCTCGACCACGTTTGTCTGAAAATTTGCGTCTTTCAGTGGAATGTCGAAGTCGTGGTATAATGTATAGCACCACGACAAAATGAGAAGATTACATTGAAGATTGAAAAAAAATATTTAGAAATTAATATTCGTCAAAAGGTTGTTGCTGATTTAATATAACATTAATGTGAGGACCGAAAGTAGTAGGATATATATCTCGCTAACATGGACGAACAGAGAGTTGTCGAAGCTGTCAACATCACACTCACTGTAGTATTTATCGACACGAAGTGATCTGCTGCGTTTTTTACGAAAGACAATTTATGATTACATAAATTTTTATCTGCCCCCTCTGTGGGAAAGTGTTAACTTTAATTCGAACTACGACTTATATTATATGTTTAAATTATAATTTTTGCAATTTGTTGTCTCAACCTTAATTATTATCACGGTCGTCGAAAGTGCGACCCCTTACTTTCTTCGAGGCTCAACTTGGATTAAATGTCGATAAAACGATCTTGGATCAGACGTCGATAAAACAACCGATGGTTTAAAAGCGCGGCAAAATGAAATGAATTGTCAATGTATAAGTATAAAATGCTTGCAGTTGCAAGGAAAGGTGAGGGGGGGAAGAGGTTCTACGAGCATACGAAACAAACATTAACTGTAAAAGTTCTGCCTAAGAAGCGAAAGCAAAATTGATGTTCATCAAGATAAAGACTGTAATGGTTTGACAGACGTTCACCGATAAACAATTTGCGTAAAATTTTGATGGCATCAAAATTTATTGACGACGCAGCGACTAGATATATAGTTATGTATCACTTGCCAATACGCCGTATATGAGTTTATCAATCCTCTTTGTTTTTTAATTATTTTGACAACTGTTTTTAGTTTTTTTCGTTCGTAGGTTCTCAATAAAATTTTATTTTCACATAAACATAATTTTTATTGTAGATAGCTCTTTCCTTTTGTTGACAATAAAGGAAAAATATGATATAACCTGACAAATGTAAAAAATAAATCTGATTTGAAGTTTATCACCACAATAAACTGCAGACAGAAACATACAGCATGTTCGTAACAACGAAGCATGATGCATATAGAACGACCGGTTTAAATTGTTTACAAGTATGCACATTGTATGGTTGTTTCTGTGTGGACAATGAGAAATACTATATTCATGCTTTTAATTTATTATTAGTGTTAAATGTTCATATTCCACCGTTAACATTTACAAAACATAATTGTGATTTCTCTCACCGGATATAATGTCTACATGATGAACAGTTAAAACGATTTGACGAGCTTCATATTCTCTATTAAAGTGGTCTTAACAAAAGCATTGCAATGCAGAAATGAATGATGTGTATTTGTCAGTTATGTTCTTGAATATTCTGACCAACAGTTTTCATTGTGGGCAGGGTGACATGCCCCGAAGTTTTATACTTGTATAGAAAGTCGGGATATTATTTTCTAGCGATTCTCCACAATAGAAAATGATATTGCAGAATCTAGAAGAGTTGTCACTAGTACAAATATTCAATATTCATTTTCTTTCGTGATTCTATTTACTTAACAGATTTTTGAAAAATATATTTATATTTTTTGTATAAATTGATTAATTTTGTTTTCCCTTGTATTTATATTTGTTTTTTGTTCTCGTTTATTTTCGTCTCCGTCTTTTGACAGATGTGTATTGTTCATTGTGAGGATGATTTTTTTTAATTACCTTTTCCTCTTAGCAAACCAATGCCTTCAGCCACTCAGCCATACCTCCCGGGAAAAACGGGATTTGAACCCGCGACTTTTAGCGTGACAGACCAACAATCTAATATCGCACTAAGTTCAAAAGAAACACGCTGAAGAATTTGGTCCACAGTTTCAATGTGCTGAGACGGACGTTAATCAATTGCAATCTATGAATCAAAATTACGTACGTTCAATGGGAGAAATGAGTGTATCACAAATGATCAAAAGAAGGGCACTAGAAAACAAGTTTGAGAATCTGTTCGATTTCAGATAGGTGATCGTAGACGTCAATCGTTCTATTCTTTTTTAAAAGAACCAAAGATAGGCTTGCCATAAAAAAAAAACTTAATAAAAAAATTCCTCGTTGCGAATCTGTGGTTTTACACACATGTGGGACCCATTCAAAGAGATCGTAAATATGAGAATTATAGTAAAATATATTACCAACTCTGGTTCGAAACACAGGAACTCAAAAAGTTTCTTCGAATTATCTTGTCATATATTCTTGTTCAAAGTATGCTAAGAAAAACGATGTTGCTTTACAAAGATGCTCAATTTCAACAACGCTGGATCTCTGAGATGAAATTATTGAATCCTAAATTTTCGGAACAGATTGACGTGATATTGCAATAAAAAAAAAAACTCAAAGAATGATATAGTCCATTTTTTATTTAAATTCAAAATGACCCCGGTAGTCCACGTCGTAAACGATGAGTGTTGATTCTTGGTCTACGCCCGATGGTTTTTGGGGGCGATTCAATGAGGGACCTAGCTAACGCGTTAAACACTCCGCCTGGGGAGTACGATCGCAAGGCTGAAACTCAAAGGAATTGATGGAGGCCTGCACAAGCGGTGGAGCATGTGGTTTAATTTGATACAACGCGCAAAACCTTACGAGCCCTTGACATATGAAAGAAACACGTGTTTTCTTCTTCTCATAATATTATCATTTTCTGTAACACTCTTTAGAACACAAATCTTACCTGTATAATATTCTGAATCGACGAAAACATAAGAGGAATCTGACGCGTCAGCCTTATAATGATGGTTAACAATACATGTTTCTCATATGTTTTTTTATTTTTATTTTTCATTTTTAAAATTTCTGCCTTAAATAATAACGGTGTGTCCGCGTTCCGATTTATATGTTCGACTTTCTTTTCAGATTCTATTTCTTTTTTCGCTAATTATCCTCACACTAACGTGCGTATGACCTTTATCACTTTTGTAAACTACACTTTTTATTTTTTCTACATCCTACATAATTTTAAAAATATACACGAATCCAAAACAAATTTGACAAACAGAGTGTATATATATAGGATATGCTCCAACTTACTTCGATATAACTTCCGCCCTTAATAACTTTTGGCATCTTTGTACATATGCATTTTGTTTGTCAAATATATTTTTCATTTAGGCCTATTTTCAAAACAACGCTCTTTAATGGAACTTTGGCATTAGGTGGCCGTGACCACGGTGAGCGGATCAAAGCAAGGGCGCCCTCGTCCACGTTTGTTTGAAAAGATGCAGATTCTAGTAGAGCATTGAGCTTGTGGTATTATGCATAACACCACAACAAATCAATATTGGCTAAAACGACATCGTTGTTCATTTGGTGTTACACCAGCGTGAGGACCGAAAGATGCTGATTGTATATGTCGCCAGCATTGACGAACAAAAAATTATCGAAGCTGTCAACACCACACTTACTATTATATTCAACAATGCAAAATAATTTGTTGCCTTTGCTACGGAAGAGAATTGTTTATGATTACAATGACCTTTATCTTCCGTCTGTGGGGAAGTGTTGATTCTTAGTCGAACTAAACTCATATTGCATATTTCAATTATAATTTCCGTAATTTATTGGCTCAACCTTTGTTGTTGCCACAGTCATGAAAAAAACAATCCCTGGTTTCCACCGGAGCTAAACTTAAATTTGAATGTTGATAAAATGGTCGATGGTTTAAAAACGCTTCAAAATGCCATAAATAGTGAACATATGGTTATATATATAATTTAAAATACGGTTTATACTTTTTTCATGTCCTGCATAGTTTTGAAAATAGTATTAGCCCAACACATATTTGACAAACAAAGCACAAACATATGCCTTCCGCCATTAACAATGTTTGTTACCTCTGTATTGAACCACATGCTCTTTCCATAACTTCAGTTACAACACAATATAGCCAAACCCGACGCCGACAACATATGGCTCCAGTTACAACACAGTATGATCAAACTCGGCGCCTGATAACAGTGTGCTAGCCTCTGCCATCATACATCTCTAAGTGCAACAACACCAACATAATTATCAAGTCGACCCTCAAGTATTGCCTCGTCCAGGGATTCGAGTTAGCCACACAACCCATCTGAATATCCCTTTCTCCCTTTTGCTCACGTTTTTCTACTGTGCTAAGGCCTATTGCAATAAAATCATCATCTGTTGTTGTGCCCGAATACACATCTGTGTTTTTTTCCTCCTGACAACTCGTTGTTTTTCCATCTGAGTCGAATAATTTGTTTTCGACAAAACATAACTTTGTCCGCTGTCCTAGTACGTTGCTATAGCCACAGTTCTGCACATACAAATTCGTAAAGAGTTTTAATGCAAATAGTGGTTGATAAGAAAACAAAGTATGTGGGCTCTCGTAAATATTCTTCACAAAATGATGCGAAAAAAATAGTGAAAAAAACTTGGCACAACATTATTAACGTGATCACCATCACATAATTCAAGGTTGGCAATATGATTTAGACTCAAAGTTATTTATCAATCATTAAATGTTGTGTCATATGGATGCTCGCAACTCTGTAAACTATGCTGCAATCATTGCATGTTTGCTTTTTGTTAATGAGAAAAAAAAGTAGATGAAATGATTGATCTTTGAGGGAAAAAAATATATTTTCTCTTCTTCACTCATCGGAAACCCTAAAGCCTAGATCATAAAGTAATGTCTGCTTAACCCTCGCGTGTCATAATTGTCTGTTATGATATAAATAAATGATGTGCTCATCTTCTATCTTAACGTCAACCTTGGTTGTTGAAATGACCACAAACCGCTTGTCAAACCAAGTTAAGGAAAATGCGAAAGGAAGGGAATATAAATTTTTATTGTACCGATGTTTTCTCACTTTAAATCAATTTATTTAAGCCTACTCGATTCAATTATTTATCGAACCTGCACTGTCAGCGGATCAAGGACTGATGATTATGATATGTTGAGAGTTTAAGATCTACAAAAAGATCATACATATTATATATGTACATTCTTCAAATTCCCTCTTTCTTTTATAAATGCCTGGTATTCCAAAAACCATAAACTCTTAAATGAAGTCTTAGAGATGAGATCTGTTTCGCTCTTACCTTGTTCTGCCTTACACTTGATTACGTATAACCAAATCTCCATTTTGATTGTACTAAGTTCCTGCTATTGTTTCTCAGTGTTCACTACACTGATTGATATCATATGCAGTCTACTGAATATTATAGATTTCGACTTTCTTTATGATGTCTGCTACTTCGGATATGTGTCGCTCGTTGACATTTTGTAGAACATTATGGTTGTCATTCCGATTCGACATATTATCCATTCATGAACAACAGAGATGGAGAATTACACAGCGAGTATTACTGATGTCAAACGCAGTGGATTTTTTTCGGGATTTGATATTGTGGAAGAAAAAATGTTGCTCTTGTTATATTGTATTCATGGCTTGTCTGATTGATTGTTTTCTACAAATATTTCGCGCTGATGTTGCTGAAACACAATTTTCAATCATTTTTCATGATAAGTTGATTATTAACTGTACTGATGGCTGTGACATCGAATTTCCTATCTTACTCAAGACTACCGTTTATGAATATAATCTTACGCAAATGATTTCTCCGATTTGGGCTACCATCTATTTTCGTCATATGACCATTCATGAATCCTTAGCTCCCGATAGTATCTCTTCCTTCCGGTCACATGTTTGCTACATACACATGTTTTAAACAAATTCATTTCACTACATATAATAACACACGCATGGTCATTTCTTACACACGGTTGATTCGATGAGGACACTATGACCTGCACCAAAATGAGTTCAGACTTGTATGTCATTGTTGGATAACAATATACACCGAAAATTAGAAAAAAATAATTGTATAATATAGGTGGATATAGTAGAGGGAAAACGAGGGGAGAAGGGGGTCAATCAGTTACGGTGTAGTCATCATGACAAGCGAACACTAGCGATACATAGATAGGCACGATAAGTATAAAGAAAGTGAGCAAATAAAAAAGTGTAAAAAAAACTTACAATTGCAAAAAATCGATTTTGAATGAATGACGCCAGAACCGATATCAATACGTACAGAGGTTGAGGATAGCTGAATACGAATAATGTTTTGTTAACCATGAACCTTTTTGTCTGAGGTTTTTGAAAAATTCCTTCCTGCTGCAAGGGTGCAATTTTAAGTTTTTATTTTCCTTAAAGATCTGTTTTGTGTTCATGTTGGTCGGTAAAGAAGAACTACACTGTTGTCCCACCCAAAAATGACCCGTTCACAAATATTTACGTTTGAAAGAGGGGAGGTGAACAAAAAATAAAAAATAATAAATATATATATATATATATATATAGTATCTCATTTATCGTTCTCTTCTCCCTTTCTACCTATGGTTTACCGAACAACTATGTTTGATGAAACTTCGACGAAACAGTTTGTCACAACCCTTTATTTGTTGTTCTCTTCTCCCTCTCTGTCTACGGTTTACCGGATAACTTTTTTTGACGATACATATATATATATATATATATATATATATATATATATATATACATATATATATATATACTTAGATGCTTTTATGTTATCAATTACATTCGGAAATGATGAAAATGCAACGTCAAGATCGAGCAACTGGGCTTTGCTTAGCTGACTTATCTCTCTCTTTCCCCCCCTCTCTCTCTCTCTCTCTCTCTCTCTCTCTCTCAACCTTTCGGAGAGCACATATATCTGCCTTGATGTAAAAAGATAATTCAGTATCTCTAGTTTTGCGTGCATCTGCCTAAGTCTGCTTCGTCTTGACTTCATTCGGTCTGACATATATACGTTGTCCTTGAAACATGTTATGTCGCAATGTGCTCTGTTGTATCATCTCGCCTTTTAATATGCTATTTTATCCTATGCTATACTATATTATGCTTTGTTTTGTTGTTCTGTACTATGCTATGCTTTACTGTATTATGCAATATTATGTTGTAAACTATAGTCCACAACATTTCTCTATATGTCAGATCTGTGTCAATTTTTCCTACGCGCTTTCAATTACGATGGATAAATAGATCAAGCTTTGCCCTTCCCCCCCCCCCTTTCTCTCTCTCCTCAAACAGACTTTACTTGGTTGCCGCCCTTCCCCCCCCCTTTTTCTCTCTCTCCTCAAACAGACTGCCATCAACCCACTGGTCCATGTTTTATAAAGTTACAGGGTCTATTTATTTTAACCCGGCCCCGAAAAACAGTTGCGTAGAAGTATTGGCGGGCCCTTTCAATTGCGATGGATAAATCGATCAACCTTTGCCCTTCCTTCCCCCCCCCCCCCTCTCTCTCCTCAAACAGACTTTACTTGGTTGCCTCCCTTCCCCCCCCCTTTCTCTCTCTCTACTCAAATAGACTGCCATCAACCCACTAGTCCATGTTTTATAAAGTTACATAGTCTATTTATTTTAACCCGGTCCCGGAAAACAGTTGCGTAGAAGTATTGGCGGTTTATTCCAAAAATTAGGGAAGGTTCGTTTATGTCATCCCTTCCAACAATCGAAAATGATCGGGCTTTTATACAGAGTGATATAACTCCTTTACTTTTTTATACCAACATGACTCCTTGTATTCTAAGGTGCATCACTCGACAAACATAAGGAAAAAAACTTGTTTTAAAAGAACTTGCAAGACAATAATAACAAGTGGTGATAAGAGAAACGACAACCTTTAGTCCATCTGTCTGTTTATCACCCCTTCGCCGTTGCTGGTGGGATAAAGACGACTGAGTCGGACTGTTGCAGCTAAAAAACTCTGTGTCATATTAGCGGTTGCACTTATCATCCTGCCCACAAAACTCAAATTCAGCCAGAGGAGAGAAAGGGACTCTTTGTCTCCTTATCTTCTTCCTTCTCCTTCCATTTCATCCTTCCCTTCTTCGTCCTTTCTCCCTCTTGTCTGACTCAATACCTCTATAATTCGTTTCCCTCTCATTGATCTTTACACTCCCTCTCATATAGAAGAATGACCTAGTTTGTCAAAATCTGCCTATGTGTGACTCTGGTTTGCTCTCACTTCCTCAAGTTTAACATATCTCTATTGTTTTTAAAAACCAGTTATGTCACAATGTGTTCTACTATGTCGTATTGTGGTGTGGTGCTGTTCTTGAAAACTTGCTTTGTCACTATATGCTCTACTATCTCATGTTGTGTTGTGGCATGCTATTGTGTGTCATGTTATGCTATGTTCTTGTATACTATATTATACTTTGCTATTTTTTTTTAAGTTATGCTATGCTCTATTGTGTTATGCTATATTATACTATACCATGTTGCATTATGCTCTGTTGTTTTGTGCTATGTTGTACATGTTATGCTTTGTTATGGTGTGTTCTGTTTTCATATGCATGCGCTATACTGTCACGTGGCATTGTTATGCTTTATTATGTTGTTCCATGTTATGTTGTGCTTCGCTATACTATGTTATTTTTTGTTGTGTCAGGCGATGCTGTGATATAATATCTTATGCTTTGCTATGTTATGTTGTACGACATTATGCTTTGTTCTACTATCCTATGCTACTCTATGTTCTGATATGTTCTGCCCCGTTTTGCTATGCTATGCTATACTATGTTGTTCGATGCTAAGTTGTGCTCTAGTATGTTATGCTCTGCTTTCATATGCTATGGTGTGTTGTATTGTGTTGTACAGTTTTGTTATGTCATATTATGCTGCAAAACTTACTGTATACCATAAGGACGCGGGCTCGTAACCCGCAATGTCAACCAACCAAATATCTCAACAAACAGTTTTACGACTCTTGGATTTTGGAAAGACCAATATGTAACGGAGGTTACAAAGCTGTCAGAGTGCAACTGTGATTCATACTCTGCATTTTTTTTTCTTTTCTTTTTAATGTCGACGACCTTGAGATATCATCATCCACTTGACCGGACTCACACAATTCAAAATTATTTCATCGTATACATCGAATTGTGGACTTCTTAGCCTGCAGGTACCGAGCCTTGTTGTGCAGGGAGCAGAGTGGTCCTACTATAAACGCAGGCAACTTAAAAGTTGAAACTGACCGCTATTTTTTTTGTGTTGATGGATGTAAATCCTTACGGAATACATTAGTCATAATATTATGCAGACTGACATACAAGGCTGCAATCTTGGAATAGACTGCAGGAGGGTAACCACTACACAGAGTGACCACATAGTCTTACAAAGAATGTGCCAAATTCAGCAGACTACAGACCAACACAAAATTTGATGCTGATAGAGAAACACGGAAAAAAAAACGTGTAGCTGATGAGAAATCTGACCACGTACAAAAAGCAGAACAGATTAGAAAACATAATTTTTGGATAAACAATCGGCCAGAAAATTGGTTGGGCATCCGGACTGAGTTGTAGATACTGAGGTGGGGCTGCCCGAGTGGGAGTGCGCAAGGGATAATTAACAGAACGAGATGGATAAGGTCTCATATGGAAGAAGACCAAATAAATTAGAAAAAAAAGGTTGAGTGAGCAGTGGGCTCGTGTGGCTGGTTATGTAAACAAGTGGCACTGAGGAGGTTGTAGGTTCAATCCTTGTTGACTGTCTGGAACCTGGTGGTGACCAGCTGAAAACATTGCTTGCTTGCCTCCCATCTAGTTGCCCCCCACTATCCACTAACAACAATGTCTAAGACCAACACTCTCCCAAGCACCACACATAACCTACACACACACACACACACACACACACACACACACACACACACACTTGTAATGGCCAAAGACGCTACGAATACGGACCCGTGGGCAGCTGCTAGCAAAATGCTCGGTCTTCAGGTTAGACAGTCTCCCCTTCTAGCGACCCCACCTTACTCCCTCACCACAACCGATTAGGGTGGGGGCCAACATGCATCCCCTTGATGATCAGAGGTACCTATAGGCTTAGGCGTACTAGGAGGTAATGGAAGAATTCGAGAGGAGGATATAGCTTAGTTGGAAAAGGTTTATTTTTTAAATGTGCAATTTTCTTGATCCATCTGTCCCTCTAAGCCACTTTCCTTTAGAGATGGAACAAACCGCGTATGAAAAAAAACGAATCGACGTAGGCCTCCTTTTGGCTAGCGTAGCCAGCCATTCGCCTCAAGCGGCCAACGCCCGAAAGCTGCAGCGGTGCATAAGCGACAACGTCGGGAAAATGACTCGAAAATGTGTTGATGGTTTAAGCCCGACCGATTAAATTGCTTGACGAAACTGGATAGGACGATCTTTTATACTGTTTTTATCATCATTGTGGTATTTTCTGATACACGACGTCGTCTGTTGATAAGATTCATCAAACGTGCGCCAACCCCAAACTTCTCGGACTGGGCGACGAGTCTCGTTTCAACATGGTCGCAACCGTGTACTAGTGGTTTAAAGTACTGATCGTATTGCAACAGAGCCACAACTGAAAATACCGCATAAAACTACTCTTGTCTTGCCTAAGTTCGAGCTCGGGCCTCGAACTCTCCAGATTTGAAACCTAGAGTATGAACTCTTTGAATTCAGATCCCTGGTTGAAGAATAGAACCATCACTAGACAATACTTTGAGCACACAATAGAGTCGCCACCTTCATCTATACAAAACGAGTTTCTTAACCACTGCAGCCATGATACTATGTATAAAAGTGGAACCATACCTGTCATGATATCCACCCTCCCCTACATGGATATACTGTCCTTACTCGCATACACTGACACACAACACCACGTTGACAATTCTCACACATTTCCCTCCAATCCAACACATAAATATCATCAAATCGGACTTTGCCCACAGACCACCACATTCCTGGTATGATGTACAGGCTGGTGATACCATGATGGAATGCTTTGCAGAAAAACAAAGACATCGTGTCTTTGACAACGTGATAGCCTTTGCTGCCTTGCTTTTCTGCCAATGCCTCAATCGAATTCATGGCTCATTTCATTTTTGTAGACTTAAAGTGAGTTGATACTACAACTTGTTATGTTGTTCCGTAAGCTCTGCTTCTTTGTACCATGCTCTCCTTTGCTATACTATATTATGCTATGTTGTGCTATCTTATGTTGTGACATGATATGTTGCGGTATGCTATACTATATTGTGCTTTGTTGTGCTATCATGTGCCAAGCCATGTTCTAGTGTATTATGTCCTGCTTTGCTATATCATGCTATGTAGTAACGGAGGACTTGCCAAATTGCATTGTTCTCTACTATGGCATGGTATGTTGTGGAGTGATATTCGGTCTTGTACTATGCTATGCTATGCTTTGCTATGTTGTATTATATCATGCTCCGTGTCATGCTCGGTGGCTCCATTCATCATTCTGCCTTGAAAACCCAAACTTCATCATAGAAGAAAAAACGGTCCTTCGCCGCCTTACCTTCTCATTTTTCCTCCTGTCGGTCTTTCTCTTCTTCCACCCGTCTGCCCACAAAACCCATAGTACATCTGACCTGTTTTTTACATCCCTCCCTTCTTTCTCACCTTCCTCGTTTTCCTTCCTTTCCTGCCTGTTTTAACAATTCCCTGAGTTTTGTGACCTCTATAATTCATTTATTTTTCGTCGACCTTTATACTCCCTCTCATATATATGAATGGCTATGGCTGGTGTCGGCGCACGTGAGGAAAGAGGAGGTTGGGAGGATTGAGGAAGGAAGAGAGAGGAACGGGGAGGCTAGGAGGGGGAGGGCCTACCTCTTCCAACCTGCCAACTGCCATCCCTGTTTTTAAGAGGGGGCAAAGGAAAAGGAGGGAGCGTTGTTTGTTTCAGCAACATACCCCTGGCTAAGGTAAGGGTCAGGAGTGTGAGGTTAGAGTTAGTTTTTTTTTTTTTTTTTTTTTTTTTACTACATTCTCGTGAGAAAACTTGTCCTCACAAGATGCAACCTCTGGCAGTTTCAGATAACTGTCAGACTTTCGTTTTTTGAGGGAGTCTGAAAATTAAGGGTCACATAAGGAAAAGGCGAAGTACAGTTTTTTCCTCGATGTATTTACCATAGGAAAAAGGGCTAGATACATCAAACTGAAAAGGGTCGTATCTCTTAAACCACTTATTAGAGAAATAAAATAAAAGCACTTTTGAAAATGTCAGAATCCCAGTTATCTCGTGAAATTATGAGATATCTGAGATAAAAAAAAGAGGCAATTAAAGAAACTGGCCCCACGAAGGTTGTGGTTGTCGTGCGACCACCGTTGGCCTTTGATCGTCAAGGGCTCATTGTGAGCACGCGATTTTGCCTGGGGTCAGGAGTGACGACCAACCCTCCTCAGCCACCATAAAAAAAACAGTTGTCCCCAACTGCCACACAGAAGCACTCGTGCTGCCAGTATGTAACAACACACTTGAGTGTTGTTGGGCTACTGAAGGAGATCGGTGATCTGCAGTGGAGTGCTAGAGGAGGAGGACGACAACCATAGCCGAGAAAAGGGGCATTTTGCTCCTCCTCTGCTTGAGGTTGACCTATTGGGACGGTCCTTAGGTCGTTGTTGGACAAAGATTGTGCCGCAGGGACTATACCTTATGCCTGAATTTTATCCAGGTTCACAGTTTTATTAAGTTGACGACAGGATTTCATCGGCAACTGACTTTTTCTTCAAAGCAGTGCTTAAAAAGGTGCTGGTGGGGTGGTCGTGTGTCATGCTATGCCCCATTTAGCAGGGCTATGCTACTGAATGTTTACTGTGTCGATAATATTTATTTTTGCAACTTTATGCTGGGGTATTTGCAGCGCGTTTAACGATACTGAACTGAGGGGAGGTGCTTTCTGATTTTATGGCATGACAATAACAACATTTCCCTGGAAAAATGTTCTTTATCAGATGGCAAGGAGCGGGTTTCTGTGTAGGGACATGCTACTGATGTTTTGGAATGCGGCAGCTGTGGTTTACAATTTTGGTGTTGTTTCATGATGCGGATGTTAGATTGTGTCGCCTTAGTATAGGTTGGGACGCGTGCAATAAAGTTATTATTTTTTCTGGGACTATGAGACTTAGTGAGCGGACCAGCAGGGTCAAGTGGGATGCAAGAAAGCGACGTAGTGACTATTAGGACTCATGATACTTGCGGGTTCGACATTCGAGACTGCCTTTATTTTTTTTGGAACACCTTGAGTGAGCGGTTTTGATAACTGGAGCGATCCCGTGTTAAGGGCGGTAGTGTGGGACCACTTGGTACCACCTGTATCCAATTGGGACTAACATAGGATATGTGTGGCCATGACGACGGTTTTTTGTGCTTGCGGTTTTGGTTTTTGATGCAATTATTTTTTTTTTTGCGGCACAAGCGGTTTTGAAGTCTGGGATCATTTACCGCAGCAGTTAGTGGCGTAGGCCCATCTGGGACCACTTGGAACCAGTTGGCATAGACGTGCGACCGGTGTTCTTTTTTTGGAATGTGTGCGGCTCACCATCTTCACACTTAGGACTACCATGTGTAGGACGTGCAAGTTGGGGACTGATTGGGTCGAGCGGTTAGACTGAAACTTACCTTGGGAGTACGGTTTTTCTTCGGCGGTGTGTATATATTTTTTCCTCGGCTTTCTTGAGTGAGCTAGGGCGCGTTCGATACCACGTCACTCAAGGTCAGTTGGTGACTCGATTCCCCTTCACACCTGTGTGAGCCCAATCTTTGTTTGACCCTACTTTTCACTGAAGATTCAAAGAGAAGAGGTAGGGTAGAAGATGTGTGGTCATGCATGTGAAGAATAGGGATCTAACGAGAGTATGGGTTGCTGGATTTTCCGATCTTATTAGTTGTTTTTTAGTGTGCAGGTAGGTTGTGTTTTAAGGATGGTTAATTCAGTGGACGTTGCAAAATAATTTTGTTTCAGATAAAGAAGACAAAACTGTACGACTTAAGTCTTTATCACAATGTCATACTTTCTATCCCGAATGACCTTATCTGTCTATACTTGTCAAAAAATTTATCATTCTCTACCTCCTCTGGCTTTTTTAGTCTAAGTTACCTTGAGCGTGGAAAAAATGAGAATAGTTGAAATCTAGTCGCGGTGGAAGCTTTCTCTCTCTCTAGGAAGCGTTTGAGGCGAGGGTTCGTTGCTCTAGGAGCCGACCCTGTTATCGATCCAGAGTGCACCCTTCTACGTTCTACGGGGGGGTACTATGCCGATTCGGTGGAGACGGACTGAATTATGAGATCCAAGCTTTGTGCTTGGGTGAGGAGGAGTACCCCAGACCACTTCCTAGAGGGTGAGACATACAACACTTCGAGTAATGCACCTAATCAAGAATCAGCTGCAAAGCAACCTGTCATTCAAGAAGGTCATTGACATGGAGTGATATGAAGTTCACGCTTCGTCTTTGGTCATGGTCAATGTAGGAATACAATGTAAAACTTATGGGGGTTCAACTCATGAAGTCAAAACTAAGATAGTTCGACTACCTTGTCAGCTGTCTTAAGACGTCCAACCTCGTGTTGACTCGAGTTGTCCTATGTAGCACCGTGTTAGCGTTCGGAGGCGAATGCGAACGCGAACATGAAAATATCAAAAAAAAAAAAAAAAAACAAGTTCTCAGAAAAACCTGAAAACAATATATGTTATGTAACATAACAATACAAACAACTTTTGCCTTGGAGTCATGTTCAAATTCGTAGTCAATCATGATTTTTGCCTTGGGGCCAAACTTTTTTTGAGACGTCCAACCTTGTCAGTTGTCTTAAGACGTCCAACCTCGTGTTGACTCGAGTTGTCCTATGTAGCACCGTGTTAGCGTTCGGAGGCGAATGCGAACGCGAACATGAAAATATTAAAAAAAAAAAAAAAACAAGTTCTCAGAAAAACCTGAAAACAATATATGTTATGTAACATAACAATACAAGCAACTTTTGCCTTGGAGTCATGTTCAAATTCGTAACCAATCATGAGTTTTGCCTTGGGGCCAAACTTTTTTTGATGGTTTTTTTTTTTTTTTTTGGGCGCGTTCAGCCCGAACGCCCGAACGCCTTCCGAAGGGGTCCCGTACGTTCGGGCGTTTGGCCCGTCCCGAACGTCGGCAACCCTGTATATATATATATATATATATATATATATATATATATATATATATATATATATATATATATATATATA
>BFEA01000415.1:1477382-1489453 GCA_003427395.1 Chara braunii | reverse complement strand
AAAAAAAAAAAACGACGACGACATTGAGTGATGGGACAAAACATTGTTTGCCGCGGGCCCTCTTCTGGAATTGGTGAGTGATGCCTCGTCCCAAGCGGGCCCGCCTTACTTTTGTGAGGGACTGACATCAGGCGGGTTTCCCAGCTTGTAATAAAAATGAAAGCTTTTCAGAAAAAAGGGAAGAAAAAGAAAAAGAGTGAGAGGCAGTTGGTAAACCTTGGCTTGTAATAAAAATGAGAGTTTTCTTTTTTTTTTTTTTTTTTTTAGGAAAAAGAAAGAAAGAACGGAAGGTAGCGTGTAAAACTTGGACACACAAGCTTTCTCGGCCCTCTTTTTTTTCCCATCTATTTTTATCCTTGCACAGATGCCATCATAATAATTTGCCATGCTACATGGAGAGGTAATGAAATTAGGGTGATCTGCTTTTCTGCATCTCTGCACAAACTCATCCAGATTCAGCCGCCTTATCCAATCCTCTGTGCTGGTGGGACCTCCTCTGCATAGCAAGAAGAAGAAGAAAAAAAAAAAAAAAAAAGTGGATCATAGGGGGCTGACTTCCAGCTACCTTCTTCCCCCGAATACAACGTACGGTCATTATAGCTGTATTTGAGGCACCTTTCCGTCTAGATATACAGGTATAATGACCGTACGTTGTATTCGGGGGAAGAAGGTAGTACAGGCTTTCGAGTACCCTTGTCATTTTAGCAAGGGAAAAAAAAAAAAAAAAAAAAAAAAAAACCGTTTCATTCCTATGATTGACTTCTGCTCATTCTTCTTTTAAGGGGTAATTGCAGACATAGCGCGTTTTCCAAGTTTCCCAGCGGAGATGTTGACGGGGTCCGAAAGAAAGAATCTGATGTGTCTTTGCAATGAAGGTGGGACCCTGCCCGCAAATATTTTAAATTTGCTGTGAAACTACCAGTCTACCACCCACCACCTGCAAGGCTGCAACCAAAGGTGTATTATTTTTTGCAATAGGATGACATTGTCACTCATGTCACACTGTACTAAGTCTTATAGTCTGGGCTTCTGGACTGAACCGGTCCCCCGGTAGTGAGACTTGGCCCCAGATATTCGAACTTTCAGTTTTCTTTTTTTCTTTTTTTCTGGCCGCAGATATTCAACTGATCACAACCAATACTTGGCCAGGAAAAAAAAAAAAAAAAAAGCTCCAATGTATTAGTGGTGGGAAGCAACACGTGCTGGGAAACGGGCCCAGAGTGTGGTGCAGTGTGCACACCTTCTCTTTCCTTTTTGAAAGGCTTGAGGCAACATCTGCTTGCATGTGTGAAAGTCAATGCGTATGAACAACAACAACAAGGAGCGAGGACCAAGCGGACCGTCGGCGCCGTAGCGCTCTTCTGTCGCGACGCGCAAGCTACACGAGTTAGGGTTATTTGTCTTGTAGTGCGTGGGGCTTAACTTCCATACCCCGGAGCGCGAAGCACGGGGGAGGAGGCTCAGCTGTCGGCTATGGCAAGTAGAGCATGGGGGAGAGGAGCCTGTCCTGAGGGTTAGGACCGAAGGGGGAAGTATCAGGTCGTTGGAGCGCTGAGGTAGTGCGAAGGAACTGATTGAATCTGGTTGGAAATAGTTGGAATATACATGAACACTCTCGAGCCGAAGAACGCTGTGTATTGGCGTCCTTCCCATGGAACAAGTCGGAATAGGGAGCGGTCGAATACCGCCCTTTTGTGATATTTTGTGTTTGGTTGTACAACACAGCCTTGAAACTCGGCCAAGTGAAGCTTATCTTATGCAAAGCAGAGAACAGCAGCCAACAGTCAGGCGAAGAGCACTTTTGACCCGTTAGGTAGAGGCCTGTACTTTCAGAGTGGCGGGCTTGTTGGTAGGAGGGCGGCATGTTGGTAGGGGGGCGGGCATAAAGTACGGTTGAATGCGGCAGGAGGAGAGTTGGGTTCGTTGTAAGTGACCGGCCTCTGGAATGCATCTCAACCAGACCTTTGCCATACAGAGGAAGAAAAAGGAACAGACTGTCACGTGCATCTCCGGAGCAGTTTCTTTCTTTTTTAACGGGAACCATGAGTGAAAATCTCCGGAGCAGTTTCGGCTTTGGTAGGCTTTCAGTGGCAGAAGGCGAGCAGACACTGTATCTTACTTAATCTGGACGTGCCAAGTGGCTCGGTTGTCAACAAGGAACAAAGATGCAGTGGGGTCATGCGCCACGAGGTAACAGTACGCAATCCATACTGTATGCCAGCTGTTTTTTTGTCTCATTGGCCTTTTTTTTTTTTTTTTTTTTGGACTAATGCCACAAGAGCTTTCTGTACCTGCCCTATTTCTTACTAACTAGCCATCGCGTAGCTTCAGTTTAAGTAGTGGGGTTGTAATCCTACACGGTTCCCTCTGAGGGGAGAAGCTGTGGCCCTAGCATACCGGATTGCTTGCCACGCCTCTCTAGTTAGGTTTTCATTTGTAATGAATGTAGTTCTTTTTCGGGTAAACATTCGGGCCTTCCTAGGGCTTTTGTTTTTTCCACATCTTTTTTCCTCTTTCACTTTAGCTCCTCCGGAGCCTTGGGGGGTGTAATCCCGCCTTTTACGCTGACATTTGTCCATCTGGGAGTTATAAGTCCCCTCAGTCTCCTTTCGTCTTGCCACAGGTGTAGTGGATGTTTCACACGGATGAATATACTCTGTTTTTCCGGTAAATATCAGGGCCTAGCGCTGTGTCTCTCTTTGTGCTGGACGGACTCGTAGTAAGGATAGCCTAGGGGGTGTAATCCCTGGTTTCACTCTGGCTCCTGTTCAGGGGCCTGTTATAAAAAGGTCAAGCATACCGGAATCATTCTCTCGTGCGAATCGATAGATACGAATGTTACGTGCTCTCCTGGCTCGTGTCAGCCATAAATGAATCGGATCTTTGGCTTGCTTGAATGCCTGCCGCGGCTTCATGGTTAGGTTTCACATACAAACGAGTGCAGAATACGCTTCCTGAAAACATTCAGGATATCTGAAGGCCTTCTTCGTTGCTCCGCTACTTAGCTCATGCCCTTGGGGTAGTCACATACAAACGAATGCAGAGTACGTATTCAGGAGGTCTGAAGGCCTGCTTCGTTACTCCGTTACTTACAGGCCTTTGTGAGCCTCGGGGGTATTGGGGTGCGATCCCTTCTCCCGACCTGACCAATCCAGATTCTGTTGTTGTCTCATGTGTTTTCGATTTGCTTGCTTTAGGGATGAACATATTAGGCTTTTTGGATAAGTATTAGGGCTTCACTCTGTGTCGTTCTGCTGCGTCCCCTGGACGTGTTCGTGGTAGGGTGAACCTTGGAGGTGTAAACCCAGATATCGTGCTGGCATTCGCTCGGGGTTGAGATGCAGTGTCCTCGGCCTATTATCAGTACACTGTGATCACCTATGCGTGCTGATTGACACAAATGAATATGACGAGTTTTTCGGGGCATAACAGCCATGATTGAGTTGCTTTTCTCGATGCACAACAGTGCTTGGCACAGAACACGCCCTTCTAGCCACTACAATGTGGGGGAGCCTGGAGGTATAACCGCCAACCCAAAGGTGAGCTGAGGCTAGTGCCGTTTTAAAAGACACTGTAAGCACTGTGTTCGCTCCTTCCTTTTTTTTTTTTTTTTTTTAGTAGCTACGCTTCACGTCCTGCTTCAATCCCTTCCCGGACGGATTTGAAGTCTATTCCGTCCATAGGCCTTCATCCGCTCTTAAAAAAAAAAAGAAAAAAAAAAAAAGGGGGGAAAGGGACACGGTAGTGATTAGCGGGCTGAGTACATAAGCATGCCCCCCATCGATTCTATCACGATGAATGTGACTGATGAAGACATGGCAATGCATCTACCACCTAATGAATTGGGTGCTCCAGTGGTAGAGAACATAGTTTCCACTCAGAATCAGGCTATGCAATGGGGGAGCTTTGTTCCTCACTGGCAAAGAGGACAAGGGGTGAGAGGTGGAGGCCGGGGGGGGAGAGGGAGAGGTGAAAATGGGGACCAAGGATCATCTTCCTCAGTGAGGGGCAGGAGAAGAGGCCAGCGGGGAGAACAGAGAAGAGGTCAAAACCTCAGACGAAGTGGACCTATACAGGAGGGTGGGGAAGACGACGGTTGGGCACAAGGGGGTTCCTGGCGGTTCTCTGATGGCGGTAGAAGGGAAGGGAAGGAGCAAGCGCGATGGGTAGATTGGTTTCCGGCGGATGAATCGGAGGACTCAGATAATGAAGGTGAGAAGGTGGAGGACAGAATGGTTGGAGTGGTAGGGGGTCAGGGGGCGCCACCAGCTTCATCTTCTGGAGGGGTCAAAGGGGAAAAGGGTGTGGAGGACCTAAGGATAATGTTGGAAAAATGTTTCGACAGGATGGTCATACCGAATATGTCCCGGTTCGCAAAGTTTGAAACTAAAGGTAACACGGTGACAATGACACTACCACCGGAAGTTGAAAAAGCGCAGATTGACTGGATGAAAGAAAACGCAGTAGTTGTTTTCTTTCAAGGTAATTTTAAGTCAGTAAAAGCAGAACGAAAGGAAGAATGCATCAAAACAGGCAAAAAAAAAAATTCCAAAAAAACACAAAAAAACCCTAAATTCATGATCATTCAGGATCATTCATCGTTACCTAGGGCCGAAAAGTGGGGGTCCCCGTTAACCGCTTGTGAAGCACTCTCCTGGTGCCCATGTTAGGGACAGTCCTTACTGGCGCGTTCATCCCCAAGTAGGACTTCACTTTGGCCATCATAACAGCTTGCGATGGGTTACCTTTAAAGGGGCTCGGGGTCAGATATTTGAGGTTATTACCCATTCTATAGGTCAGAAACATAATGCCTTCTTGAGTCCTTCTGCAAATTAATGGGACCAGGCACGTAGAGACCGCTGATTTACTAACGGAACCTGCGACTCTTCTGGAGATTTTAACTGCAGTTTTTTTTTTCTGACTTGCCCGGGGAAGCTGTCCTGCCCCTTTTTTCTTTTGCAGGTTTGTCTTCTTCTGCTGATTCTTCAGAATCCCCTGACGGGAGGGTACTCTCGGGATCAGTATCTTGTCCTTCATCCCGCATGTCTTCCTCCGCTGTCTGATAACCATCCCGTTGAGACTCCCCAAGAGTTCGATGAGCCTGCAAAGATAGCTGATCTCCCTCCTTAACAGTATGATGTCCCTTAACCCCTTCACTGCGAGCCTCACTCCCCTGATTTCCAGAACCAGCGTCACATTTTTGTCCCTTCGTGTTATTCTCAGGCTTGAGCCTGGTACTTACCTCCTCCCCTCCTCTGCCTAAGATAACATCCTTCATGGTTCTACTGAGTTTTTGAGTAATGGATGCTATCTTGAGACTCGTGTGGGCAGAACTGATGGTATCCTGACCAGAGATGGCATCCTCACAATTTTTGTTATTGTTATTTTTTATGCCATTGTCTTCCAAATTTGCCTGTTGCAAGGCCACTTCCTTTTCCTCTGCCTTGTCATTGGTCTCAACATTCCCCACTGAAGATGTTGCTTGACCAGTCTCTTTTTTTGGGTCTGCTTCCGGGGGGGGGCCTGGTGAACCACATGTTGCATCTGAAGGGGCCGCAACTGCCGCAGCATCCGCCGCTGCATTTACTGCGGGTGATCCTGTGACTGTTTGAGCCCCTTCGTCTCCTGTAACTGGCCCAACAGGGGTGGTACTCCCTCCAATCGCAGGGGAAGTTGCTTTCACCTCTTGATTTGTTTCAGATTGTTGTGCAGGTTCTGAAACACTATGTCCCCCTTCTACCGGGGTCGCAGAGTCTGAGCCAGGAATGGATGCCTTTGCTTGCGGTTTATTATTGTGCTTCTGGATTTGCCATTTAGTCCTTGGTTTGGGCTGCTGGGTTTTCCCAACACCGTTGAAATGTGAAGAAGCCACAGGGGAAGCCACAGGGGAACCCGATCTCACCCCATAAGGGGTAGCGGGCGCTCCTTGTCCCCCTAACCTTCCAAATACAAAAGGCTGTCTAGGGAGAGGCTGTCTAGGGAGAGGCTTTCCAGGGAGTGGAATTTGACCCGCAGGTGGAGGATCTTGCATTCTCAGAGCCCCTGCCCGCAGACCACCCCTACCATGAACTGAGATCGGGTCAAAAGTTGGCCCCGTTTCCCCTTGTCCCAGAACCCCTGGTATCCCAGGGATTGGAACTCGTTGTTGGGTGGTATTGATTTCGATTGTGTGTAGGCATGTTTCTAACCTGTGGCCATACTCCCTACACATAGAACATCATTCGGTGTTTTGTGTGACCACCTGAATGCGGATAGTCTTGTCATTCGACTGCGGCCATTCCAGGAATTCAGGAACACTGTCCCTTCTATCCCTGGGAATGTCGAACTTCAGATTATTGAGCTTGGGAGAATCGTCGTACCGCTCCGGGGGGTACTGCTTCAAGAGTTTCCCCACCCTATACTCAAGTTGTGAGCGCACAAAAGGCGTCCCCAACCATGGAACCCTCAGCGCCATAATCCAAAATTTACTTACTTCGTCATCTGTGTGTGTCTGTTCCAGTTCGTCCTGGGTCATCCACTTTTTGAAAGTCATCTTGTACGTAGTTCCCCCAATCTTAACTTTGTGATTCTTTAGATTGAGCATTAGCTCAACCATCTTCTTGTCTCTGGGGAAATATGACATCAAGTTCCTTCCTTCCTGATGAACCCGTCCCTGATCTTTGTGGTGCAGAGACGAAGGAAGGATACCATCTTCTGTGTGTCAAATTTGATGTCATTTGGAGTATTAGAATTTGTGTTGTGAAGAGTGGTGAAAATTGTGAAAATTTGATGACGGTTTTTTTGCCAAAATATCATGAAAATGCACTTTTGGCTTGTTGTTTCATATATTTTTAATTTTTGTTTTTTTGTTTTGTTTTTGTAATATGTTAGTAAGAAGTGAACTCTATACATTGGTATGAAGTTTATTTAAAACGGCCTTATGGTTTTCTTACAAATTAAGGCAAAAAAAAGGGGTCGGTTAACCTTTTCTCGCTTAGAACAGGTAAGGGTGGGGGTAAGGTCCAACTCTTCATTGCGGCCTTTGACGTACGGCCCAGTGAAAATGACCTCGACCAAGTGGCAAAATCGAAAGGCATCTGGTGCCCACTTGATTGGGTGAAGGATGAGAATGTCCTTCATGCCAACATGGTCTACACTGCGGAGGCCATTTCGGGGGATGTCCTCATTGAATATAATCGACAATTAAGTACAGATTGAGAATTGGTTAACCGACCCCCCCTTTTTTCGCCTCAATTTGTAAGAAAACCATAAGGTCATTTTAAACAAACTTCATACCGATGTATAGAATAAACTTCTTACTAACATATTAAAAAAACAAAACAAAAAAACAAGAATTAAAAACATAAGAAACAGCAAGCCAAAAGTGCATTTTCATGACATTTTGGCAAAAAAAACGTCATCAAATTTTCCCAATTTTCACCACTCTTCACAACACAAATTCTAATACTCCAAATGACATCAAATTTGACACACAGAAAGCTTGTCCAAATAAAAAAAACAGGCAAAAAAAAAAATTCCAAAAAAACACAAAAAAACCCTAAATTACCTAGGGCCGAAAAATGGGTGTCCCCGTTAACCGCTTGTGTACAGATTACAACCTCTTCTCCATTTTTTTTGACAAGATACTATCTGCACCTTGGCAGGGAGGTGTGTCAGAGACCGGGGAGGACAGAAAAAGGAAGTCCTGCCTGACCTCCTCGCAATTGAAGATACCTGCAAGTTCCTCATTCACCACACCTGAGGGGGAGACCATCTCGATGTTCCCACCCCATGATTTTTCCCTGATCCAAAGTCCGGGGGCCTCCACTGTAAATGAACAAGTTTAGGGTGGCCTCCTGGAATGTATGTGGCCTAGGGGAGTCTAAGGATAGACAAAAGTGGTCTAGGCTAAAGTCATGGATTCACCAGCAAAAAGTGCAGGTTATGTTACTCCAGGAGACCAAACTAAATGATGAAAAAATTGCAGACAATTTGTGGAGATGGCAGGGCCCTCAGTTTTGGGCCCCTGCAGATGGTACTAGAGGAGGTACCGCTATTTTAATTCACAAGGACCTACAGGCCTCTGTAATGGACTACTTCTCAGATTCTTTAGGGAGATGGGTGTGGGTCACATTGGATATAGAGGGCATCGCATGGTCTTGTGCATCCATCTATGCCCCAGTGGACAGGGGCGAAAAGGTACAATTTTTTGAAGCCTTACCCCATGTGCTACCGGATTCACAAAACCTGGTGTTGGGTGGGGACTGGAACACGGTTCTGGACCCAGTGTTAGATTCCTCAGCGTCCGATGGGTTCCAAAGGGACTCATTGGCATTAGGAGAATTTGTGGAACATATGGACTTGGTAGATCCCTTCAGGCAGTTACACCCCACGACCAAGAAATATACATGAGTTTCGCACAATCCAAGACAAGATCGTTCATACACCAAACTAAGATTGGATTTTTTTCTACTAAGAAATAAGCCGGCTGAATGGGCTATGGAAGTGAGAATGCCTTTTGACTCCCTATCTGACCATCGGTCTGTCCTGGTTACCTTTGTGCCAGACAAGCATATAGTCAGAGAGCGGGGTTTTTACAAGCTTAACACGGACCTCTTGAAAGATGCAAAACTTGTGGCATCCATCAGGAAATCAATTATCCAACTAAGGAATACGCGTGAATTCTATGAGTCTGAATTGGACTGGTTGGAAGCCGTAAATAGAATGGCAGCTGCTGATCTGAGCTTTGCCTCCAGGGCCAAAGCGTACCTTACACGAAAAGCTGAGACAGAATGCATAGACCAAATTGAATGGGCAGAATACAACTTGGGGAGAGACCCTCTTTTTGCTGCCTATTGGATGGCCCACCGGAATTCATGGATTGACAAACTGGACAACATGCAAATTGAAAAAGAACGAGTTTGGGTAGAGAGGGCAAAAATTAAGTGGGTAGATGTGGAGGACAAAATGACCAAGGAGAATTTTAGAAGGTTGTTTTCAAGAAAGGGCTCTTCCCTGATCATTGAGTTGGATCATCCCTTCGACCCATTCGAGCCGAGGGCACGAGACACAGGGAAAATTCTAGAATATGCCAGATTATATTTCAAAGACATCCTAACTTCTTCTAGACAGAGTTTCCCTGACCCAGGGGATGAGGACCTCCTTAGTCTGATGTGGGACTGTTTTGATGTCAGACTTCCAACCCAGGGTAGACTGAACTTAGATAGACCTATCACCTTGGAGGAACTCACCTATCCTCTTAATGATATGAAGAAAGGAAAGAGCCCTTGTAGTGATGGTCTACCAATGGAATATTATGTTGCCTTTTGGAAGGAATTGGGTCCAGCCCTAGTAGGCATCTATGCCAGCATTCTTGATGGCCACGAGTTGGGTGAGGAAATGAGACTGGGTACTATATCTCTCCTCTATAAAAAAGGTGACAAGCGGAATCTCATAAATTGGAGGCCTATCTCCCTTTTAAACACCTCATATAAATTACTTGCAAAAACTTTGGCGAACAAATTAAAAAGATATTTATCGGCCCTAGTAGGGGTAGAGCAAGCGGGGTTTGTTTAAGGGTGACAATTGAGGCGCTTGAGACAATGAAAGATGATCAGCCAGAGGTAGGGCGCTTGAGACAATGAAAGATGATCAGCCAGAGGTAGTAAAACTACTTCCGGATCTAGAGAAGGCCTATGATAGAGTAAATTGGGATTTTGTATTAACCACACTAAACAAAGCAGGCTTTGGGGAAGTTTTCCGCAGATGGGTACAGGCTTTGTACACCAAAAGTCAGGGTAGAGTTATGGTCAATGGGGAGATCTCTGAGATCTTCCCTCTCACTCGTTCCCTGAGGTAGGGGTGCCCCTTGGCACCCATGCTTTTTGTCTTACAGATGGAAGTACTGATGTGTATGATCAAGAAAAATTCAGATATTCAAGGCCTTCAACTAGGCCAAGGTAGTCAGTGCAAGGCGTCAGCCATGACAGATGACCTGTTCGCTATCTCAGTTAACACCCAACCCTCCTTAGCTGTCCTCAAGCACTGTCTAGACATATACTCTAAATTCTGAGAAGCTCTTGTGAATTGGTCTAAATCTGTGGCGATTTTGAGACAGAACTCCAACTTGGTTGTGGATTGGGGCCTGAAGTGCCTCCCTGCAGATAACTGTGAGCGGTTTTTGGGTTTGCAGGTCGGTCTTCTCGACGCCAAGAAACACGCGAGTATTTTGGTTGAACAAAATATTATCTCCAAGTTAAACCAAATATCCTCAATCAGGGGCATATCCATCCTCGGGAGAGCCCTTTTCTTGAACACCTCGGTTTACTCTGTGGCATGGTACCCCAGCTCCATCAGGGGCCTTGAGAAACAGACATACAAGAAAATCAGATCCTTGTCTATCAAATATCTATGGAAGGGTTCAAGTGAGCAAGAAACTGGTTACCTTGCTAAAGTGGCATGGAGGAAGGTGATAGGGGCAAAAGAGGAGGGTGGTCTAGGTATCCTAGAACCGGAGTCTCAAATAAATGCCCGCCTTGCTAGATGGGTAGTCAAATTGCTAATTGAACAGAGTAATCATCCTTGGTTGATTCTTGCTACCACAATACTCGCCAAGGAATGGAGTCCGGCAAGAAGGGAGGATGTGGGAGTCGCCCTTATGACTCCGTCTCTTGTCAGGGCTCAAGTTAAGTCATCAGTTTGGAAAGGGATTCTTGCTGCATGGAGTCGAGTCATGCCATCCTCGCTGGAACCACCAGGAACCAGAGAAGAGGTACTGGCCGAAAGGATTTTTGAAAATCCCAGTATGGTAGACCAATTTGGCATCCCATGGTCGGTCGCGGACTCCCCGGGGCATTTCGGCAAGTCTTGGGTGCAAAGGGGGGTGTCCATAAGTGCTGATCTATGGGATGCGGAATTAATGCAATGGAGATCTCCGCTAGAACTCCGAACAAAGCTGCACCATCTGCGGGAAGTTACGGAAAGGGTGAAGACGGTTATTGACAGTATTCCTGAGAGCCCCCCTACAGGCGTGCGAGGGTCATTGGGTTCGGCACGTGGACGACAAAGGGGAGATCTGTTTTGCCAAAGTGGAGGTGCTTTTGGATAATCAGGATGCAGTGATCAAACCTTGCTCTTTCATGACGGTGCAGGGGGGCTCTACATTACAAGTACTGCATTCGGGGGAGCAAGTAGTCAAACTGAACTCCAAGGCAGCGTCCATAGTTGTTAGAACAAAAAAAATAGACAAAAACAACATCATCCATGACTGCCCAGTAGGCACAGAGCCCGCACATAAACTGCTAGTCATGGCAACCTCCCTGAGGAGGATGTGGCAGAGCCTTCGAACAATATCATCAGCTAAATTTCGCAGCCTAGCCTGGCTTCAATCTCATAGAGTTGTGCCAACGACAAAATGGTTGTCAGGAAATAGGATGGATGTGGAATCAGTATGCTGTAGATGCAAGAAAAAAAAAGAAACAGCAACACACCTATGGTGGGAATGTGTAGAGTCAAAAAGGATCTGGGTATGGTGGGAGAGACTATGGAATAGGCATGTGGGGGTCAAGTTTGAGTGGGATGAACGCTTTGTGGTTGAAGGAGTAGTGGCCGACGAAGGTGATATAGGGAAAGGATGGTGCTATGTGGTACTGGCCTGCAGGGCAGCTATAATGTATGCCATTTGGTCGTTCAGAAACGATCGGCTCTTCCGTAACAAGTTCCATTCAGACTTTGTGACAATGAACCTCATACTCACGAATATCAGAGCACTCATTTGGTCAGATTGGAGGAAAACCAACCGGGCCAACAACAAGAGGAGTGCCAAAATGCGTTTCTTCAGTTCATGGGGAAACAAAGTGAGATTGTTGAAATCGACTGCACATGGGATCCGCGTAGAGCCTTGGCTAATGGGCCCACGCCCTCCATGAAACGCAGGTTTCTGTTTGGTCGCTTGGTCCATTTGAGTAACCCAGGCAGTTGATTTATTTTGGTCATGATTGAATTCTTGAATCATTTTGAATCCTCTGTAGATTTTTGTAGTCCCCACCATATTCACATAGGAAGTAGTATAGCAAGTCTTTTGGGCTAGTGGA
>BFEA01000415.1:1451571-1471783 GCA_003427395.1 Chara braunii | reverse complement strand
CCTTGGACTGACGGTCAGGCCCTGTGCCATATGCCCTCAGCACGGGCAGCCATCTTTCTGCAATGCCCCCGCAGCCGTGAGGCACCACAAATTCGCATTTCCATCAGGCCCTGTGCCATATTGTCCGCTTCCCTGCAATTGTGTGTGTGTGTGTGTGTGTGTGAGAGAGAGAGAGAGAGAAAGGGTGAGTTGGTGACGTTTCTCTCACTCACTCTCTCTCTCTCTTTCTCTCTCTCTCTCTCTCTCTCTCTCTCTCTCTCTCTCTCTCTCTTTCTCTCTCTCTCTCTCGCGGTTGGTTTATCGAAGTTCCGAAGCGTAGGGTCATGATGGCCGTGTCTAAAATGACAGTCGTTATAGTTGCATTTTGGGCAACTGTCATTGTACACACGGCCATCATGACCGTACGTTTCAGAACTTTCATAAACCTACCGCGGGCAAGAGAGAGAGAGAGAGAGAGAGAGAGAGAGAGAGAGAGAGAGAGAGAGAGAGAGAGAGAGAGAAAGAGAGGGCTGGAACGTTGTACAGTCCACCAACAAGCCATAGGCGCGCAGCGCCATCACAACACCCCTCTCCTCCTTCATTATCTTCCTCCATAGATCGTAACCTTCGGATGAGACGAGATACTGACTTGCAAGAGCCAACGCCCGCCCCCTGATTTTCGTCCCAGACTTCTTCTTTCCCGCCTTTGCATTCATGGAGGTCGCCGTTGCCCTCGTCTTTGACTCAGACTGTCCACCGCTAACATCCTTTCGTTTGTCTGAAGAGGGAGCCGCCCCTGGATCTGGGAAAGCAGTAGGAGATGTGGCAGTTGTGGACGACTTGGCAGCAGATGCTGTGACAGCAGCTGATGAGGCAGCAGACGATGACATAGCAGCAAATGGCTTTGTAGCAAATGGATTGGCAGCAGATGATGTGGCATAAGATGACGTAGCAGCAAATGGCTTGGTAGCAAATGGACTGCCAGCAGACGACGTAGCAGAAGATGACGTGGCAGCAGATGACATAGCAGCAAATGGCTTGGCAGCAAATGGTACCGGTAGGGGCATCTCGGAAATTTTCCTGCTGGCTTTTAACAGCCATCCGGTAAGGGCATCCCGCAAATTAGGCACCGGTACCGGTAGGGGCGTAACGAAAAGACGTGAGGCCCAAACGACACCGGGGTCTTATGGAAAATTTGAACCCTGCTCAGAGGGGCGCAACAGGGTAAATCGGCTGTTGGAGGGGCGCGACGCAAAATAACGCAAATTACAGGGGCACCAGACAAATTTTCCCAAAAAAAAAAGAGAAAAGGGACAGGGCGTCTTGTATACATGCTGGCGATCGGGGTGTACCATTTGATATTTTACATTTGAGAAAATATGGAAAAAAGCTTTCAGCAGCATTTGATTCTCTTTTTTTGCACTTTTTGTCTTGAATTTTTAACTTGCAGTAATTGTGTCACACCGTTGAGCTAGCTCAACTCAACGGTGTAAGTGGGACATGGCCCTCCGGATGCCTTTGCACCAAAAAAAAAAAAAAAAAAAAAAAAAAAAAAAAAAAAAAATCTGGCCGGGATGTTCCCTACGGCAGGTGAAGCTCGTCTAGATGAGCTGATTTAAATAAATAAATAAATAAACGCTACCTCCTTTTTTTTCTTTTTTTTTTTTTTCAACAAAAGCATTTAATCATATTATATCAGAGACATTGAGGCCGGGGACCCCACAATTCCTCCCGGAGTTATCGCGGCAGCGTCAGCCGGTTTAGCTTCTCAGTCAGATCAACACGCAATCTCGGGCTACCTGCTACAATTCTGTCTAGTATTCTCTTTACTGCTGGAAATCGGGTCCAGCATCCCTTTAAGCTGATCTATAAAACCAGAGACATTAAAAAGGAACAAAAAGCAAAAAACAGCAATATGGGTGGTGGGCGAGATTGGAGTTAGGAAAGGAGGAGAGGCTGTGTAGAAAGGAGAGGACTATTTACGTAGTCTTGTGGGACCTGTATTTGGCCCTCTCAGCACGAAGCTGCCTGTTGGGAAGAAGGACGCTCTAGGCCTGCGGTAGTCTATCCCACAAGATGTCTGAGTAGTGGATTCTGTCTTTTTCTAGTAATTCTGCCCATTTAAAAGGAGATGACCACTTACTGTGAAAGGTCCGTCTGGCTATTTCCTTAGGCTCAAATTGGCGTTTAGTTTTAATCCAGTCTGCCATAATTTCTATTCTGATTGAGTGCTTAAAGTTGGATATCAGGGAACTAGATGAGGATTTGGAGTTGAGAAAGAGTCTATCCTTTCTAGCCAGCCAGAGGGCCCAGAAAACTCTGGACCTGAAAATCTGAGCTAACGTTCCAATTTGATGGTTGATTATGAGAGGATTTAACCTCCCTGTAATGACGACTTCCTGAGTCCAGAAACCTGTGTAGCTGTATGCATTTGCCCACCAGGAGTTCAGAGTGTCCCAGAAGCCTCTCACAATGACACATTGTGCAACCAGTCTTCCAGACACGGATGGGGGCAGGCGGTACAAAGGGTAGATATGTCCATTCCTTTCTCCGCACACCAGAGAGATGTAGGGACACAGGAGTGGAGATGCATCCATTGGAGGCCTCCCACTTTGGTCTCCAGAGTGGAGGATATGAGTTGAATGAAGAAGAGCAGCCATTTGGAGTCGAGTGGACGAAGCTTGAGAGATGATGTTCTTCTTTGCCAGGTTGCCGTAAGGCCAGCCTGCAGCGTGTGGGCTCCTGAGTGTAATGCGTAACCAACCTGTGCGGTGTAATCCTTGATGGGAATTTTATTGGACTTACCTTCTGCATCTGTGATGGTCCAACCGTATCTGCATATGTCGGTCTTCCACTGACTGAGGGGCTTTGCTTGCATAATGGTACGGTATCCTGGAGCTCCTCGTGATGTAGTTGTCTGCTGAATCTTGACTTCATGTAATCCTTCTGTGTTGAGCTGTTGGACCGTCCTAGATTGAAGTAGAACATTCCCTTGCCGGGACCATTCCGAGGCTTCCACTGTGTCATCATGGTTGGTCTTGATTACCCTGTAGAAGGTATCATCTGAAGAATCGTGCTTGAGCCATTGTTGCACCTGTACATGATGTTCAGGTTTCCGTAGTGTGTCCAGCCATGAGCTTGGGATGGCGTCAGTGATTTCCTTCAGGTGAGCTGCAGATCGATGAAGACCAGTGAGCTGTGGTCTGAGATCCTTGGACTCCCTCCATTTCTTGGTGTCTTGGTTCCAGATATGACGAACAAGCCATACTCCCCGCTGCATCCATTTGAGGGCGAAGTTGCCGGGGGCTTTTGCAACAGAAAAGGGGAGCCCAGCTGCGTCGCGAATGAACGGGTTTTCGAAAAGTGAGGTGTTGAGTATCTCTTGACGAGTGTTGGGTACGTCCATCAGTTGAGGAAGCATTTTGGACCATGCCGTGAGAATGCATGACCAGGTGGGTGCATTCGGTCTGGAGGTGAAGGGGTGCATTAGAAGAGCAGTCCAGACTGCTTCAGGATCCGAGAGGTTCCAATGTTCTGCCAGCGAGTGTTGAGCTAGGATGATCCATGGCTGTTGTTCTACCGTTGTCAGCGCCCTGACGGGCCATTTGGCGAGGAGTGCACGGTTCTGTGTTTCCGGGGCAAGGACTCCAAGTCCTCCTGCCTTTTTCTTTTCGGTTATTTTCTTCCAACTAACTTTACTGATAGCAGATTGGACCTCAGAATTGCCCTTCCACAGGAATCTGGTTAGTAATCATCTGATGTTGGTAAGGGAGCTGGGGGAGGGGGCCCTGATTGACAGTATGTACCAGATCTTAGAGGATATGAATGTGTTAATAATAGTAGCCCTCCCGAACAGCGATAGGAAGTGTGTTTTCGACCAGGTAGCGCAAGCATCTCTAATCCTGTTTTCGACAATAGTATGTTGAATGTCCGTGGTGTTATCGAAGGATACCTGGATACCCAGGTATCTTTCGGGTTCTGTTTCTGGCTTGACTGGGATACCCAGATCATAGGCCAGGGGAACCGCGTTTGGAGTGAGGGCAGTGGATTTTTGCCAGCTCGCTCTCATAACTCGTATGTTGAAAGGCACTGTTCCAATGCCATAAGAGAGGCGGTGGTATTGTCTGAAATGGCTGAGAAGTCATCTGCTAGAGCAGAGACTTTAATGGCGTAGGATGGAGTGAGTTGTAGACCGGTGTATTCTGGGTGTGCCCTGACCATGTTGAGCAGAATTTCGAGTTGAATCACAAATAGTGAATGTGCAAGTGGGCACCCTTGACGAAGGGATCGGGTGACTTTAAATGCCTCCGAGGGGTGGCCATTGACCAGGACTCTCCCTGAGGATGCACCGTAGAGGGCTCGGACAAATTTGCGAAATTTCTTGCCCACCCCTACTCTACTTAGCGTGGCGTGGAGAAAATCCCAGTTCACGCGGTCATACGCTTTCTGGAGGTCAATGAGAATTACTGCTTTGTTCAGGTTATGGTTTCTTATCCAGTCTATGGATTGAGAGATTGTCATTTCGTTATCTAAGACTTGTCTACCCGGTATAAAACCAGACTGGTCCGGGTGTACTAGTTTAGTTAGTAGTGGGTTGATGCGGCGCCCCAAGGTTTTGGCCAAAATCTTACCATGTACATTGAGGAGTGATATCGGTCTGTAATTACGAACATCTGTTTTATCGCCTTTTTTGTACAGAAGTGTAATTATACCTTCGGCCGTGTGTGGGCTCAGTGGTTGATCCGCCAGAATTTGGTTAAAGATGCGGAGCAGGTCCGGGGCGAGGAGTGGCCAGAATTTGACGTAAAATTCGACCGGTAGACCATCGGGCCCCGAGCATTTGCCTTTTGCCATGCTATCTACAGCAGCGGTTAGTTCTGTTAATGTGATTGGGCCCTCCAGCGAGGCTGACTCCATATCTGATAGAAGACGGTTGGTTAAGTCCCCGAGTGCATGTTCTAGGTGGGGGGGGATGACTGGGGAGTTGGGTGGCTTTTCGGAAGTTAGCAGTTGTTCATAGAACAGCCTAACATATTCACACAAGGAAGCTGAGTCTTTAGCTGGGGGTTGTGAGGGGTCTGTGGGGTGTGACAGATTAGTGATACGGGTGGAGCTGCGTAAGTGGTTGATTGTTGAGGCCGTTTTGCTGGTAAGGCGATCGGTGGAAAGGATTCTTTCTATTTGTCTATGTGTTGTCCATAGATTGTGATGTTTAATTTGTAAATTTTGCCATTCTTGAATTAGTCTGCTCCTTTTTTTATGGGCTACTGCCGCTGAAAAGGAGTCAATGGATTTCTTCTCAATTTGTTCTATTTTCCTTTTTACTTGGATTTCATTGTACCTCCTGTTGACTGCTTTGACCCGTGAGATCAGATTCAGTTGGTTTGATATCAGAGATAGGCCGTTGTCTAGCCACTGTCCTTCGTTATCAAAGATTGTTGTATTTACTCTTCATTCCTCCCATGTATTACGTACCCAGTCTACTACCCCTGGGTCTTCGAGAACGTGGAGGCTCAATCTGAATAGGCCCTTACCCTGTGAGAGCTGAGTCCCCATATTTAGGCGTATCCATGTTGGCATGTGATCGGACATCGGTTCAGTAGCGGTCTCGGCTTTGTTGATCAGCTGAAGTGCATCATCATTGACCAATATGATATCAAGTCTCCTGTGGGTGTAGATTCCGTCCTCTGTAGGATTGGAGGATACCCATGTATATTGGCGAGATTCGGGATGGAGTGTACGGAATGGGTCAAAGAGGCCAATGTCGGTCATGAGATCGTTGAGAGTGGCCGATTCCCCAGGATATGCCAGAGGTGTTGTTGAATCGATATCCGGGTTTGGGACTGTGTTCCAGTCCCCACCCACTATCAGAAATTTGGTATTTGGAACGACTCCAGATAGTGAGCGGAGGAAGACTGATTTGGTGCCGTGATCACATGGTGTGTAAACTGACATAACTCCCCAGACGTGGTTATCAATATCTAATGTGACCCAGCACCTGTGTCCCAGTGGATCAATTTTGGACTCTATTATGTGTGTAGCAAGACCTTTGTGGATCAATATGCCCGTGCCCCCTTTGGTACCCTGAGCAGGGGCCCATATTTGTGGCCCATTCCACCAGATTGGCATGGAGGCTAATCTTTCCTCTGAAAGTTTAGTCTCCTGCAGCAGTGTGACTGTTATTCTCTGAGAGTGGATCCATGACTTCAGGCGAGAACGTTTATGTTTTCCTTTGTTATCAATCAGTCCGCGGATGTTCCAGGTGGCTACAGACAGCCTACCTTCCACTGGCTGCATTCAGCTGCTGCTCGGGTTGGATCTGCAGCGGGGATGCCCCTGGGGTGACCATTAGATTCAGGACGTCCCAGGGGATCTTGGTCGACTCCAGGATGAACCTGGAAAAAATTGAACGTTCCCTTGGGATCAGGTCATCCAGCTCTGCAATGATGTCTCCCTTGATCCCATCCCCCAGCGCCGGATAGAAACGCTCTTTGGTGTTACTCTGCTTGAACCAGGCCACAGGCGCCCAGAACAGACCTTTGTCCACTTGGGCCGGATCGTTTCCTGGGGCTTGGGCTGCCTTCATGCACATGCTGAGGACGGGGTGCACTTTTCGAGAGTGTCACTTTCTGTAAACTGTCGAGCAGGGCATGGATGAGACGGGGCGCACGAAGTAACGCTTATCCAGAAAATTCCTTGCTGAGAAAAGGAAGTCATTGGGATGAGGGAACGTGGTGGAGGTGACCGATGGGAGGAACAGTTCATTACTTTCATTCTGTTGTAGCAGGAGAAGTGTAGTTTGGTTTGCCTGTTTGAAGATGAGAGGGGCCATTACGTATGGAGTATCTTGTTGTGCCGCTGGTGTAACTGGTCCCAGCAAGGTCGGTCCCTGGAAGGATTGCGAGGGAGTTGCAAAATCCTTATCTTTCGTGCCCTTGACCATGTGGTCCTGCTGAGTGGGCTGTGGCTGCGCTGCTGAAGGTGATGGATTCTGGTCTGTTTCCGGGAGTAGATTCATGTTGTCCTTGTCGGTACTGCCAATCGGAGTGGTCGGCTGGAGAGAGAAGCCAGAGGCAAAACATGCTCCTCTCTCCCCAGCTGCACTTGAGAGTGCGGTCCCCTCGTTGGAGGGATCGATCGGTCGCCATCCAAGTTTCCCGGTGGGCTGAGGCAATATGCCCATACCATTGGGTTGGGCGGGGCGGTTACCTCCGGGGTAGCGCGGTTTGGTGGCGTTCTGGTTCCAGCGGGGTTGCTTCTTCTTGTTGTTGAGCTGCTGAAGTTCCCTGTCATTGAAGGCAAGACCTTCCCACTGATTTCTCCTCTCCCTTGGGGGGGGAAACAGTTGGGAGGCTGAGTGGGAAGACCAGAGACCTGCTGGGTATGGGTTCCCTGAGGTTGATCTCTGTCTGTTTCCCTCCTGTGACCTGCACTCATCAGTCGTGTGGCCGTACCTGTCACATAATTCACAGTAAGGGCAATCATTAGGTTTGTGACCATATCTGTTGCATTGGGAGCACCAGGGTGTATTTGAGTTAATTAGGTCTGCCATCAAGTAGTCTGATCCAGTCCAAATTTTGAGGCGCGGCCTGAAGCTTTCCTCTGCATTGGGGTGGAGCTGAAATTTCAGGTTCCCAAACTTCGGGTCTTCAGGATCACTAATAGGATCAAACTCCTTAGTTATTTTGCCCATTACAGTTTCCAAAGTTGTTCTGATGAACAGGGAAGCGGCAATGGGGAAATGCATGGCCATTACCCAGTAGTTTTTCCTTTTATCTTCTTCCCGTTTTGTTTGCCATTCAGCCTTGGGTAACCAGGGGCGAAAGAAGACAAAGTGCCATTTATTGCCCTCTTTGAATTTCATCTCCTTTTTTGTCTGCAACAGCCATTCAACAACCTTCATGTTCTTTGCTATATATGTCATCTGACCTCTACCCTCCATGTGTGTGGTTCCTTTCTGGGTCTGAGATTCCTCTTCTGTGAGAACCGAATCTTCCAGGAAGCGGATCAGGTCCACCTTTTTGTCATTGGACCAGTTTTTGGTTTCGCCCTGGAAAACTATGGCGACTGTCATCTTTTTCAAGAACTCATTTTGGACCGTCTGCAGTTTTTCCGTGGGGCGAACCTCAATACAGTCTTCTTCGTCGTTCACTTTCGTTTCCACGTAGGCAGAGACATTCTGAGATATGTTGTCAATGTACCAACCCTTCATCATACTCTGGAGTTTTTGGGTTTCATCATCCATGAGATCGATGTCAGGATTGACACTAGTCCAAAGTTTGAAAAGTCTTCGCGAAGGGGAGGAGGAAAGCGAAGCAAGTGTGCGTGGGATGGACCTAGCCTGCTTTTTAGAAGATGGGGGGGTAAGAGAGGTTCGATGTCAAGTAATAAGAGGTGTTGAGGGGGGGGGAAGGGGGCGCGGTATTGGTGTGGGGGAGTTGAGCTGTGTGTGGGAGAGAGTGTGTTGTTGGTGACAGAGCAGATAGGGAGGACGTGCGAGTAGGGAGTAAAGGGAGGTGAGGGGGGGGTGATGTAAATAAGTGAGGTCAGGTCTCGTAGTGGGAGCAGGATTGAGATGAAAAATTTGCAGGAACAGACCGGAATTATCACTCAGGGCTGAAGACTGGCAATATACCACGGTGGGGAGTTTGACGAATAACTAAATCTATTGCACGAGAAAGAAACGAGAATTGGGGGGGTTGAGGTCGGGTGGGGGTCGAAACGCGGAGAGTGGGGGTAGCAGAGGTTTCGAGAGGAACAGCGGTGTTGGTTTTAGGGTAGATGGGGAACGGGGTATTAAGGCGTGATTGTTAGTGGGGGCAGCCTATTTCATGGGAGGGGCAACAAGAGGAGAGCTAAAATTTAGGGTCCATCCGAATTGAAGCCGGGTAGTGTGTGTGGGAAGTAAGGATTGGGCTTAAGTTTTAGCCGCGGCGGAGAGTAAAGCAGGACCGACTATTACACGGAAAAAGACAAATGTGGGGGAGGGCGGAATCAGGTGTGAGCCGCGGGGCGGAGGTCTGGGAGTGGTAGGGCCTTCAGGAGGGGAGGTACCGGTCCCACTAAAGGTACGGAGTGGGGAATCGTATGGGTGAGTGTCAGTGAGGGGGGCCTATTACGTGGAAAGTGTGATGGAGAGAAGAATTAAGTTTAAGTCCCGATCTGGATTGGTATCGATAGTGGGGAAAAAGGGGGGAGAGTTCCGAGGAGGGATGGACGGTATATACCAGCTCACTTTACTGTGCGGGGAAGCCGTGTTCAATGTTCTCCGGAGGAGAGAAAGCCGCTGCAATGATGTACGTCCTGTCGCGGAACAGCCGTAGATGTGTCCACCAGTAGACGGGCCGCGAGGAAAACGAACAAAACAGGATGGCCCGAATCGAAAAGGAAGAAACTTGGAGAGGCGAGAGCTTCCGGATTTAGTAACGTAATGATGAATGGACCGAGTAGGAGAAAGCGAGTATAAAAATTATACTGCGTTATCCCTCCACGGAAGCCGCTTCTGTGTAAATCCCTGTAGCGGAACGCTCATGCCAGAGCGTTACGCTGGTAAAAACTGGGTATGTTCTGAGTAATCTGATGAGATGGGCTCGGGGGAAAGTGGTCTCCCAAGGTTAAAAGGCTTCCACGCGGAGAGGAGGGCTCGCGATGGAGTGATGCCGAGAAACCCTAATCGCCTTCACCGATCGTGGTGGAAAGCTGGATAGCTATGGTGAGAAAATGACCGTGTGTGCTAGCCACGCGAAAACAGCGCAGGCGCGAGCGCCGCAGAAGTCGCGTGCCGACCTTTCCCCCTCCCCTCTTTCTCCAACACTACCTCCTTTGGTCCATGTGTAATGAACATTTGCCTTGGGTAATGAAAGGATTGCACAAAAAAAAAAAAAAAACGCACGGAACAAAACAAAAAAATCTGGCCTCGATGTTCCCCTACGACGAGAGGTGAAGCTCTTCGAGATGAACCAATTTAAGGGTTAATTTCAAAAATAGTGCTGTTTCAAAGTTTGGCAGCAAAAATGTCGTCCGTTCCAAGTTTCCTTTGCAAAAATAGAGGTTTCATTGCAGCTTTGGGGTTCCGGTTGTTTGCCAGCAAAAATACCGCGTTTCGCCCAGTTTCACAGCAAAGGACCCCTAGGCCCCTGGCCTCAGGGACTCGGGGACTCAGCGTTCTGGCCTAAGGCAGTCAGCTGGTTGGTTTTTTTTTTTTTTTTTTTTTTTTTTCCGTGGGCGTGGCCGATGCATCTCGGTCGTGGCCACGCCGAGATGCCTCGGCCACGTTTCTTGTTTGTTTTTTTTTCGCGGTCGTGGCCGAGGGATCTCGGCCGCGGGCATGCCCAGATGCATCGGCCATGCCCCGAAAAAAAATAACAAAAAACAACAACAACAACAACGCTGAGTGCCTCAGGCCAGACCGCTGAGTTCCTGAGTCCCTGAGGCCAGAGGCCTAGCGGTCCTTTGCCGTGAAACTTGGCAAAACACTGTATTTTTGCTGGCAAACTATGGGAACGCGATAAAGCTGCAACGAAACCTCTATTTATTTTTGCAAAGGAAACTTCGAAGGGACGACATTTTTGCTGCCAAACTTCAAAACAGCAATATTTTTGGTATTGAGGGCCTCGTTCGACACCACTAGAAAACCCTCACATGTAAGGGTTTCATCGTTCCACCTCTCCCTAATGACGAAAAAAAAGATGCGAAATTTGTTTTCACATTCGCGGGCGTAAGGGCGAGCCCTACAAAAATAAGGACTCCCCAGCCAAAACGGACACAAACGCAAGAACGGCCGTGGAGGTGACTTGAAAGTAGGGGTGGCGCCCTTACTTTCCACGGGAAAAACGCCGACATTTTTGTTTTCTTTTGTCCTCAGGTGTTTCCTTCGCGTTCCTGGTCCAAACGCTGGGTTGTCCGGTACACCATGGGACGGCGGTTCCACAGTAGTCTCCAACGGGCAGCGCCGTGGCCCGGCTGCAGCCATGTGGTACCTCCGGCTAGTCGTTTCGGCTTGCGTGTGGAGACGACCGTTGCGGGGGTCCCCGCGGAGGTGGGCGCGCGAGTGCCGTTGGCGGCGTGTCTTTCGAATGCGAAGTGGGTGGTATGCGCTGCCCGTCGCCTGCCGGGCCTTTTCCGCGAGCCGCTATATTGCACTCCTCTGCTTCCGCGCTTTGTCCTCATCGAAAGGTAGCAGATCTGTGTGTCGTGTTTAGCTGCAGGCGCGCATGGCTAACATGGTGAGGAAGTTAGCTCTGCTAATTATCCTGTTTGGGGCCGTGGTGCTGCTCATAGCTCTGCGCGCGTGCCACCTGGCCGGTGCTCGCATCCGGCGTGGAAGGAGGAAGGGGTTGAAGATGCTTCGACAGGGCGCATCGGGGAGCAAAGGGATGGGGGACGAATACAGTCGGGGTTGTGAAGGTTTTGGGATGGGGAGGGGGGTGTACGGAGGAGGGAGTGGAATGCAACACAATCTCCACCATAGGTTTGATCCAAATTTGTATTCGCATCTCCCTCCTCACCAGCAGCCTTTGCCTGATGACACGACCTGGACGCCCCCTCCGTCGACATTGGGTCTGGCATGGGGGTCGACACAGACGTCTTACGACACACCACCGCGAGTTGAAAGCACCGGAGGGGGTGTGGGTCCGATGTCCGCTTTGCTGGGCGAAACGCGGGGCAGAGGTCGTCATCCATTCGATTTGCAACTGTCACCAACGGCCACCATGGACGTGTCTAGAACGGTCCTCGTCCAGCAGAGTCGACAGGGTGGTGGTGCGAGCACGCAGACAATGCATGCTTGTGTCCTTGACGACGGGGTATCAATGCATCGGCCGAACCACATGTCAAGGCCTGCACCTAGCCAGGCCGCACCAGCGGGCAGCGTGCCGTATCACCAACCTGCGGCAGGCGCGGCCATGCAGGATCAGAGGGCTGATGTGGGCGGTGTTGCGGAGTCCCCTCGATGCGTGGAGCGTATCGTCTGCCGGTTCAACAGCTTACAGGCGACCAGCGAAGGTGAAGGAACAGGCGCGGCCATGCTGGAACGGAGGCCTGATCTGGGCGGGGTTGCAGAATCACCTCGATGCGTGGAGCGTATTGTCTGCCGCTACAATAGCTCGAGGCCGACCAGCGACGGTGATGCGGGCGGCCGTGACTGTGGTGCCAGCGAGGCGGACCGCGTCGACGTAAAAGACGATGGCGGTGACGAGGAAGACGAAGACGAAACTCCGGTCAAGGAAGCAGTCTCCGGCGGGACGGAAAAGCAAGCTTCCAAAGTCCATGGGAAAGCGAAGGGTAAGGATAAAAAAGGTGATACGAACGGCGAGGGTGGCGGGAGCGGAGCGCGGGGGAACTGGAGTTTGAACGAGTCCCTCATTCTTGTCCGGTGCAAGACAGACCAAGACGACTACTTCGCTAATGCGCGAACCAATTTCGCCAGAATGAAAACGAAGGACTAGAAGTGTATGGACATCGCTAAGCGGATGGAGAAGGAAGGAGTTCGGCGAGACGGGGAGCAATGCATGAAGAGATGGGAGAACATATTCGGGTGGTACAGGAAAGTGTGGGACAGGGAGAAGGATTCGGGACTGCAATCGTACTTCCTCATGACCACGAAAGCACGAAAGGAGAAAGGGTACAGGTTCAATCTAGACCGCACTCTATACGACGCGATCCACATCATGCAGGGGAACAACCAGGCCGTCCACCCGCCGAATCTCGTGGACACAGGCAACACACAAGGACAACAGTCACAACAAGGTGAGCAAAGCCAAGCGGCAGCGGGTGGTGGGGAAGCTGACACTTCGGTGAGCGAGAACAGGGGAGCGGATACAGGGGACGGGTGTGGCAGCAGGTCGTCTTCAAACGGCATTCAAGGCAAGCGGAAGAACGCCAGGCAACTGGCTTTCGAGGCGGTGACAGATGTGATGAAAACGCACTCGACCGTTGTCGCAGAGTCCGTAGACCGCGCGAGCAAGCGGTAGTGCGACGTGCTCCAACGGCAGTGCGACATAAAGGAGAGGGAGGCGAGAACGCAAGATGGCAATGCGAAGTTCTGGACGTCGGGCAACGGATGTTGTGCGATGCTCTGCTTAAGATCGCATCGGCATTGGCCAGGGATTGATTGCGAGGTTGTGACAGGACAGCAAAACCCAACACCCAGGCGGGTGCGCTTGCACGGGCGGTGCGCAGGGTGTCATTTCAAGGCTAGATTTCGCCCCCCCATTCTTTTTTTTTTTTTCCGTTTTTTTGCTGCCTTTTCCATGACGTTGTCGTTCACGATTCACAACGATGTCGACCACTGGCTTTTGAACCCGTCCATCAGCTTGTGTAGGGTTATTTCACATGATTGTTTGTTGAACATTTTCTGTCGGTATATTTCAAATTTTTTTTTTTTTTTTTTATGACTTTTTGTTGTTGTTTTTTTTTCCCTCTCATCGACCGTTCATTTGCAGTCGGCGCGGGTGGTCGCAACCCGATGTCTTAAGGTTGGATAAAGTCCAAGAGGGGTAGGGATAAGCATCCCATCCATGGTGTTCGCTTCGTATGTCGCATCACCGATGGGGTGGTTCGTTTGGAGGGAGGGGTGGAGGGGTCGGTATGGGGGAGGGGTTGGTATGGGGGAGGGAGGGGTTGATAGGATCTGGCCCCTGCGCCAACATGACGCGTTTCATCTCGGCGATCAACTCAGGGCGCACGACGATGCCAGCGAAACTTAATAAAGGTCATGGCATCGTGTTTCCAACGCCAACGTGAGAGATCGGTCGTGGGAGCTCACGTGCCGAAAGTGCGTGGACGGTGGACGTTGGGAGTGTACAAAAACTTGTAGTTTGTCTCCCTGTGAGGGTCATATGTGCGCCGAGGCTGGTGGTGGGGAAGCGGTCCTCCGACACGAGGATGGTGAATTGCGCACTCGTGTTCAAAGCGGAACATAGTGGCAATAGTGATATCGTATGTGGCGGTCATCGAGGGGTTGTCGTTACGGAAGTCGAGATCGGACATCGCAGCTGCGTGGGGGTGCGGCCCTGCGCATCAATGGACATCCAGGTGGCGCTCAGAGGTCGTGTCCTCAGTCGTACTATAACTTTTTACGAGATGAAGCATTGTCGAGGAGAGAAGGACGGCAGGTTGTTTGATTTTGTGGGCGAGGTCAGTGGACACGAAGTGCAGCATTACGATGTGGACGCGAACGGTGACACGATTCTCAACGTCATCGTCGCGTTGGAATATGCGGATGACATGCTGCGCGAGGTGGTTGGCTACGCAACGAAAGTCGGTTGCACGATCCCCAACCGCTGGGAAGGAGGAGTAGACGTTCTCGCTGATATCCTCGACCTCCTGATGTCGAACATAGCGAACGAGCACGACGACCGCATGACTGTTCCTGCGGATTTCCGGGTGCACCCGGATCCTCCCATGCACGACCGCCCGGGTCTCCGTGGCGAGATCCGCAACATCGATGAGTAGGTGTGGATGGAAGCAATGGCGGCAAACCGTTCGCCGCTCGCACTTGAGAGAGAGAGAGAGGAGAGAGAGAGAGACGCGAAGACAGATACATACATATATATATATATATATATATATATATATATATATATATATATATATATATATAGAGAGAGAGAGAGAGAGAGAGAGAGAGAGAGAGAGAGANAAATCATGTTCCTAATGGATGACACCCTTATCTTTTTTGTTTGGCTTATCTTCTTCGTTTACGATGGACAACGACTGCGTGTCCCTGTTCGTTGAATGTTGTGGAGAGACGTTTCCCCGTGTACTTCTGTTGGCATGCGGCACAAGCATGGCTCACATTGGAACTGGCATGGTGGGGGAGGTGGTAACACATGCGCGTGGCCCATTTAGGGTTTGTGAGGTGGTGGTGGAGTTGTTCATCACATTTTTTTAAGTTCGCATGCACTTTTAGGGTTCAATTGTGTTGGCTGGTTTGTGTCTTTTGCCCTTTGTTTGCAGAGTGTGGGTTTCAGATTGTGAAGAGAGTATGTGTTTTTGCGTGGCTATTTTTTTTCGCCAGTGGGTGTGCGGATGTCGATTACATTCGGGTTCTGTATTGTGCCGAACACATACAAAGCTCATGTGCAACAAACTTCTATTGTATGCTTCGCCTCACCCATGAACGACTGTAAAACTGAGAAAGCAAATGAACACACATGGTCGTTATCTTTTGGGAAAAAAACACACAGATTGAAAAACATTTACCATCCACGCGGAATATCAATAGGACAAGAAAGGATGATGACTTTTTGAAAGAAAGACACAAAATGTTCACTTATATAAAAAACTAGAACATGAACGCGGGAGATAAAATCAAAGAACTGTCATCACATAAACACGCCGATATAGCGATGCACGATCGGCCCATTCCCCCCGCCGACGACCGCACACGCCACACTTAACCAAAAAAGGCAACCAGCACTAATTGCTTCTCCAAGTGAAGAAGGATTGGTTGGCGCCGTCTAAAGCAGTAAACCCTGTAATTGACACACCCAAAGATACCGAACATGACCGTCGGCCGCACACCCAAAGATTCAGTTCATCATTCGCACACGTAACCCGTCACGCAAAGCCAGGGCAGCGTCGGTTGCGCCCGATTGCGACACTAGTCGTGGCGGATCTTGCAACCCCAGATCGACACGAACCAGATTGTCGTTCTCGTCCGGCTCGAGTAGGACCGAGTCGTCGAACGGTATGCCCGCCTCAAGCAACAAGTTGTGGATGATACAAACGGCCAGAAATTGCTGAGGCAGATTATCCATGTTAGTCTTGTGATGGCGGAGGAACAACCTCCACATCCCCTTCAAACGCCCGAAAACCCTCTCCACGACTCCTCTCGTCGTCTTCTGCTGCGTGTCAAACAATCCGATGTCCCCTGCTTGGTCTGTCCCCCCGTAGGGGACCACCATCCACGTTCTCGGCGAGTAGCCGTTGTCCCCAAGCAGGTACCCTGTTGTGGACACCCCCCTGGCAGCAGAACAGGTTCCGCGACGAAGAGCTCCCCTGCCTCCGCACGCCGAAAGAGTGAAGAATTTCTCAGAACCCGCTGGTCGTGGACGCTCCCTGGGTAGCCCATGAACACATCGAAAATTCTAATGTCGAGGTCGACAACAGCTTGGGCGACGACCGAGAACTGCTGTTTTCGATCGAAGTAGTTCTCCGACGGTGCGTTGGCGGGCTTGTCCACGTACACGTGCGTGCAGTCGATTACGCCGAAATAATTAGGGAAGCCCTTCGCTCCGAATGCTCGGGTCACCTGCAGCAGCCGATGGCCGGACGGCATGGCGACTTTATCTGGATATGCAGCCGGTATTGCATTGGCGACGTCCGTGACGGCCGTCACCCCGGACGACCTGCCGATGCCAAAGCTCGACGAAGCGTTCTCAAACGTCTCCCCGGTGGCCCACCGATATAAAGCGAAGGCGACGATAAGGTCTGTCTGCAAGGGCTCGCGGTAGTGCGTCAGTCTTCGGTCGATGAATGGAATGCGAGCCGCAACAATGTCCCCGAATATGGCCCTCGACATTCGAAGCTTGTCATGGAAATATTCATCCGTCGCGTCGTCTACAATGTCCAAGTCTCGCCACGTCTCGGTCGTTCGTCATTTCATCCACCACCGCGGTGTGTCCCTGGGCAGAACACCAGCAACAATTGCGTTGGACAACATGAAAGGAGCATCTGATAGACCGGACGATGTACAGACGTCTGCCAACGCCTGGGCTATGCTGGCCTCCCTCCTTCCCCTCCCCCTCCCACCCGCACGCCGCAACCCGTTCACCGTCTCCATGTACCGGCACACAGCGTGACAGCGAGGACAGCACTGGCAACCATGGTCTTCTCACTGGTTGACAATCTCCTCGCCGCCTGTGGATCGCGCCCACTGTTGTCCATAGCTAGACTACGCTGCGCACAAAACGCAGACGACAGCGACACGCGAAGCCACGTGTGCACGCTCAACGATGGATGACTGGCGCGTACACTACGGGAAACGCGACGGCAGGGAGTCCACAAAGCGATGAGCGCGAAGGGATCTGGCGGGCGCGGAATTTGAATTCGAATGTTCGGGGTCCTAGCGCGCTTTAACCTCCATGGCCGAATGACGCTGTGCGCCCGCGACAGGCCCACGCCCGCCTTGGGGAAATGGCAGGCCTGGGTTTCCCACGGGCCCTAGGCAGGCGGGCACGATTTTGTCCACCGCAACACTGGGTCAGACACTCACATTCAATTCTCGACCGCGCAAGGCGCGAACGGGGGCACCTGAAATGTAAGTGCGATAAAGTGTAGAGTTTTCGTAAATGGTTGTGGAACGAAAAACGGAGTAAGGGAAAACTAATCACGTTTTCGTGGTAAGGGCGCCCTTACAAAATAAGGGTTTTCTAGTGGTGTCGAATGAGGCCCTAACCCTTATTTTTTTTAACCTAAAAATCATTCGAAACTGTTCCTCATTTCTGATCCAGCAGCCTAACTCAGTTGGTAAGGCTCGCAAGTGGCATTCAGGAGGTCGTGGGTTCAATCCCCATTGGCCTCATGTACCTTCCTGGGCATGCTTGGCTCCCACCACCTAGAGATAGACCACTGGATCCCCTGATTGGCATTTAGCAGAGTCTGCTGATGTTCATAGGGGAGGGGACCTGAGGGGAGGCATAGGGATTGGTCCTGTTGGCATGGTCCCTGATGCTACCGGCTGCCCCCTAGCCGGTATCGCCCACCCGCAGGTCGGGGGCTGCTCCCCCGCATGTTCTCTCGTGAACACGGTGCTGGCTGCTACGGGGTTCCCCGTATGCCTACAATTAGGACTAGTGGTAGGTAGGTAGTGTGAGGTGAAATTGAGAGAAGAATATAGCTTTTTTTTTTTTTTAAATCTTGGATGTTGATTAGGGTTGCTGGCTGGACCCCGTTTGCAGCAGCCTGCAGGTGCTGCTCCCAACCAATAGATAGTATAGGATTCACCTGGAAAAGGAAGAACTACGAGGGGTACATGCTCTTATCATTCATTACCCCTAGTAGCTGGAACATCAGGATGTTAAAAAAAAAAAAAAAAAAAAAAAATTAAAGCAAAAGAACACGTAAAAGGAAAAGGAAAGAACTGCCCGGCGAGACAGTACAAGCATGAGAACAGAATCATGAAATACACCCATGGAAACGATCTGTTGCGCACGCCTTATATAGCAAAAGAAGGAGCCAGAATATCCAATCAACACAGCTTTAAAACGCGGAACACCCTCGACGCGTTTCGTCTACTACCGCAAGCAGACTCATCAGGAGGAAATACAACTGTGAAATAGATCGGCCTTCGACGGGGCCATACCCTTGCCTTGCCCCGTAACTCCATCAACCAACCCCAATCCTATCTCTAATCCCATCGTGCCAAGGTGCGTGGTCGAAGATCCAATCAAGGATCCCCGAAAGAAGAACGTGCCCTGTCATCACAGCAGACACCGTATGAGCGATCGAAACCGTCGGGAGGAGAAGAAGAAGAAGAACCAAAATCTGAGGACGCGCCATCAGAGGCACCGTAGTAGTACCTGCACAGTACGTACAAGCACAACCAGGCACACAGACAGATCACAGCACAGCACAAACAATCACCAGTTCTTGCAAGTATTCAGCGTCGCTGAAGCTCGAACTCAGTCGCTGTGAATCCCTGGATCCGAGACTAATGCATCGCCGGCGCCAGCGGATGAACTGTCACGAACACGCTGGCAACCAGGATCGGCATCAGCGTTCGTTGCCATCGACCCACGGAGCAGCAGAACAGCGAGGAAGCACGTTCGAAACTGAGAGGAGGAGTTCTGCGACGAGGTGGTATATAATCAGTTGTACGAGCTCCTCGCAGGCATAAACTCGGTAGACCGAGCATTCAGAGGCCTGGAAAAACTCCCCTATTATCCAGAAAACTGGTCCAGTTCATCGAAACTAAACTGAAGTCGCACTGCTTGGGCCCCCGGTAGCCTCCCAAAGTTCCAACCAACGGTAATAGGTTCAGGCGGGAAAATGAGAAAATAAGAAAACACAAAACCGTACAAGGCCTATTTCCTGTTCCTAATTCATACAAAAATCTCTAAAAACCGCACATGGCCTAAATCTTGTTCCTGATACATACCAGCAACTCATTTCCACATAATGGCGGATCGCAGCCCATCAATGGTGGCAGGAGCAGAAGCCAGCGCCGCCGAGAAAGTCCCTGGCATGTTTCCTACAAAAAAGCCTACTTGGCAAAGATGCCGCCGAGAAAGTCCCTTGTTCGGCCTACTTGGCAAAGATGCCAAGCCCCTAATCACACGATCGCAGCTAACACCTCCGCAGCCGACTTTCCAAACATGGAGCCCAAAGAACACGTAACTGCCCTCGATCCGGACCTCGCCTCATGCATGCACAGAGTCAAAAATTTGCCTGGGCTACGTTCCAAGTCGTCCCTTTTCTTTTTTTTTTTTTTTCTTTTTTTTTTTTTGGAAGTTCGATGCCGTTCTTAATGGGACAAAGAGACACAACCACGTACAGTCAAAATCGCATTGCGCTCGAGAAGACATATGATGATGATACAAAGTGCAAAATGATTTTCTCCAAAATGAACACTCAGTCTCAGACTGGCAAGAAAGATAATCAGCCCCTCCTCCTCCTACTCTGGAAGTAAGTGACGACCAAAAAAAAAGCAGAAAAGCTGTTAACATGGGGACTCTACACCTGCTACAGTCTTCCCCCGAATACAACGTACCGTCATAATTATTATACATGTATGCATTCGGGGTACCTTTCAGTCTAAATACAGCTATAATGACTGACCGTACTACGTAGCGGTTGTATTCGAGAGACGAAGGTAGTCTGGACGTAAGTGACCATACAGAAAGCAGACAAAGCTGTACCGACGACTATAGAAAGAAGAAAGCAATGGCCAGCACTTGCTCTTCAACACGGAAAGCTTAATACGACGTTTCCATCCAGGACCTGTTCTTCGTTACTCAGGACGCGCAGATTCCTCGACGCAAGTTTCGACCTTCTGCGCTACGGTCATCCTCAGGACTCAGGAGGCTGTCCTCCAGCCTCAGCCTTGCGGCTCCCCACCAGCCTATCCGACACGCTGTACGGACTATACTACTGGATAAGCGGACAATATATTATAAGCGACGATTCAAAAACGCAGAAAAGCTGCGGCGAGTCTACACACTATATTCCTGAAATGGGCCCTGTCAAAGCTTGATGTTGGTGCGTGCTGGCATGTGCAGTCCCTTCCCCC
>BFEA01000415.1:1350344-1362774 GCA_003427395.1 Chara braunii | reverse complement strand
AAACACATAAAACAGCACCTCAAAAGTGCATTTTCAGGCAATTTTGCCAAAAAAAAAAATCATCGAAATTTCAGGATTTTCAGGATGATCAAGAGCACAAATTCTAATAACCCTAATGACACCAAATTTTACACACAGCAAGCTTGTCCAAAAACAAAAACAGGCAAAAAACAAAATTCCAAAAAAAACACAAAATTTGACCCCGAAACCCTAATTTCAGGATCATTCATGGTTACTCAGGGCCGAAAAGTGGGGGTCCCTGTTAACCACTTGTGGGGGACGTTCGTTGGTCGGGAGCTTGACTTGACGGGCGGCTATGGCAGACTGGCGTGTTGTGGACTGGTATGTTTTTTTGTCCGAGGTGGCCGGTCTTCTTGGGGCAGGGTTGTTTCATTTTTTGGAATGTTTGTCAGGGGGTGGGCTTGGCGCTTTCATTTAGCGACGTCCGAAGGATTTTTGTCCGTTTAAAAACGTGTGTTTCTCGCCTAGGGATGGGAGGGGTGTGTCTATGTGTATTCGGTTTGATTAGAAAGGGTTGGATTTTGGTGTATCAGTTGTTGATGTGGAGTTGGGTTTTGTAGGCTGGTGTTGGTTTTTTTTTTTTTTTTAATGTGGGTGTGCAGTTGGAATCATGGAGGGTTGGAGGGGTAGACGGTGATATGATTTGTGGCATCCTCGGTACACTGAAGTGGGTTTACCGGGTCAGGGTTCTCGGGGGTGAGTTTGGGGCTGCTGGGTGGGGCGCCAGATATTCTGCGTATATGGGTAGTGGCATATGGTAGGTTGTGTCGGTAGTGGCGGTTTCTGGAGGACGAGGCGCGTTCGTGGTTGGTTGGTTGTTTGCTAGTGCCTAGCGGTGACGCGTCGTGTTCGAGGTGGGGACGTTTCTTGGTCGGAGGTTTGTCTTCACGGGCAGCTATTGCGGACTAGTGAGTTATGTGGCCTAGCATGGCGTTATGTCCGAGGTGGCCAGGTCTTTTGTGGCAGCATCGTTTTATACTTCGGTGTTCTTGTCAGGAGGTGGGGTTGGCGCTTGTATTTAGAGTGGTCAAGAAGGACTGCGTGTTTGTGGGTCAAGTATTATTAAGGGTTGGAGGGGTAGTGTGGTCTGTGGCGTACGTGAAATACTGGTTCAGGGGTGTCCTGTTATGTGTGTGTGGGTTTACAAGGTCAAGGCTTAGGGGGGTGAGTTTTGGGGCTGGTGGGTGGGGCACCATATATTTTGTGTTTTTATTGCGGGTGTGAGAAAAAACGGGTCGGCGTACCAGCATCAGTGTGTATGTTATGTGTGTATATACTTACAGAATGTGTGTGCGTGTGCTGATTGTATGTGGTATGTTTGCATATGTATGAGTTGCAGTTTCTGGGTTTTTATGGTTGTAGTGTGTGTTTGTGTGTGTGTGTGTGTGTGTGTGTGTGTGTGTGTGTGTGTGTGTGTGTGTGTGTGTGTGTGTGTGTGTGTGTGTGTGTGTGNTGTGTGTGTGTGTGTGTGTGTGTGTGTGTGTGTGTGTGTGTGTGTGTGTGTGTGTGTGTGTGTGTGTGTGTGTGTGTGTGTGTGTGTGTGATCCTCCCTCTATCCCACGTGATGGGGGGGTAAGGGGGTACAGGTACGAGGGTAGGATTTGTCCCCCTTACGGGTTTCAGGTCCCCCATCCGTTCCGGTTAAGCTGTTTATAGCATACACACACACCTTTGTGGATTTTCATTGATTGTTAGATTGTAATTGTAGGAGTATTTGTAGTGTGGTGTTGGAAGGGCTTCTAAAGGGTTGATATTGGTTATGGTTTGTAAGTATTTCTTTGGTGAGGTGGACACATCTATGTTTGGAAAAATTGTTGTCAACTAAAGTTTGGATGGTGTGATTGATTTTTGTAGCAGCATTATCAAGTGAGGATTCAATGACCATAATTGTTATGATTTGGGGGATGAGCAACATTAGAGATTGTTTGGTTGGTCTATTGGAATCATATTTTAGGTATTTATTGATGTGGAATTTAAGTTCTGTTCTTTTGTAGTATTTGTGAGTGGTGTACGTATCATTTGTTATGTTTGTTATTTTTGTTGTTACGTTCAGGAAATTGCATTCTGTAGGCGCATATGGTGGGGTATTGTCGTATTTGGTTTGGTCGTTGATAGTGACATATTTGAGCAGGTACAGATAGTAGATGCTTCTTCGTGAGGTGACATTGGGGTTCAAGAATTCTTTGATGTGGGGGTTGTTTAGGGAGTGGAGATCGTCAAAGTATCAGTAAGTATGTGTGAAGAGTGGGAGTAGGTGTTGGTTGCGTGTGCGGAGGAGTTTTTTCATGAATTTGAATTCATATTGGAAGAAATATATGTTGCACCAGATAGGGGAGCAACTAATCCCCATTGGGATTCCTAGGATCTGTTTCCATATATGGTTGCCAAGTGAGGTAAATGTGTTTTTTACTAGCCTGTTATTCATAGTAATGATTGTTTGTGGGGTGAGTGTGGTTTTGTTGGGGGAGCTATATGTGTACCAACCGCAGTTGTGGGTTGTGATGGGGTGAGTGAGGTTAATGTGGCATTGGAGTGTGATGTTTTTACCATATATTTTTCTTGCATTTTTAAAGGCAATGTTGACAAAGTATTTGATGGTCTGTGGTAATCCATCCACATCCTCGTTGATCGATATAGTTTCATAGCAACGGGTTATGTCAGCTGCAAAGGGTGTGGTGACTGTTTCGGAGAGGTTGTAGACATAGTCTGCATTGGACTCGATGATCCACCAGAAGGGGACGTAGATATTTATTTTTAGTTGGACTTCTTGTGAGAGCGTACCACAATGGTGCTGTACTGTTTCCTTGAGTTTGTTGAGGACTGCGGCACATAGGTCAACCAGAGGGGGGGAAATACATCAGCAGTGTTGGTGAGCCATCTAAATGAGTTTTTATGTGTTTTATGAGTGGCGAAGAGGTAGGGAAATTCAAGTGTGCCCAGGTGTATGAATGAGAATTTGACAGTAATTTCCTGAGAGAGTTGTTGGATTCGTTGTGTTCTAGATATAAGGCATGGTGTGAAGTCAGGTCCAGTTAGTCTTTGCAGTGCAAGGAATCTGACAAGGTTTTGGCAGCATATGAAAGGGATGTTTGGTGCTTTATCAGCATCAGAAATGTAAAAGTGTTGGGTGAGGAAGTTGATTTCGTTTTTGATATCATGATCATGGATGTTAATGGGGTTTGTTCTTGGTAATCTTTGGAGACGATTGTTGAGGATGTGTTGGAGGTGGAGTCGCAGTCGTTTCTTGTTGTTCTTGGATGGTGCGGTTCTGTTTTATTAGATCTAGCGTCTTGTTCCATGTTTTGATGACTTCTTGTTTTGCATATTCAGGGTTCATACGGACTGAGGGTATATGGTTCAGACCTGCTTTGATTAGAGTTTTGTGTTGGAAATAATATTCATGTCTAGGGTGACGACATGTGGTTGCATGTGTTCTGTTAAGAGTCTTGGGGTGAGGTCGGTGAAGTATTTTCATATCGGGTTTGTTTGCAGTAACATTTTCCGTTTTGTTTTTCATACCATTCTTCAATATTGAAGTTCTTGAATGTCGTAGTAGAGAGTTTGTATTGTAATTTAGATATGTGATCATTGTAGGTCCAGTCGTATGTGATATTGTCTCCATATTTTTGTATAGTGTTGTGTATACACATATGTGAGGGGGAGGTTGTGCTATTGTTAGTTGGGGTGGGGGGTTGTGCGACCGTCAATCTTATGAGTATCTTAAAAATAAGTATGGAGGTATTTTAGGAAAGAATTAGGAGGTGTTATTTTAAACGCAGACCAGTAGTTAGCGTATTCGGGGGAATCCTTATAGCCTTATAGGTAGGTATATTAGGGATTGTACTAATATTTACAAAAAAGGAAGGAAGGGTGTAGGTGAATTTAGTTATGGGGATATATGTACTGGTTTAATGTGTATCTGGATCGTATATGTATGTGCGTATGTGTACATGTGTGCATCTTGTATGTTTATGTGATCATAAAGATCTATCTCTATATTTTTGAAGATATTGGGTTTCATTTTCTTTGTGTGTACAGGTACAGGGAGAGATGTTTTCAGGGTTCGGGAGGTGTGATTATTGTTTTAAGTGTGTTATTGTGGAATCAACGAGCGCAGATGAGGTGATTATGGGAAGAAATCCGGTACTGCGGAGTTTATATGTGTATATCGTCATATGATTAGAAGACGCAAAATGTTGGTATTCCCATTTGTAAACCGTTCGTACAAGGACAAAAAACATAAAGGGGGTCCAGATGATAATTCCCATATAAAAGCACCGCCCCCTCATCACAGGCCGATCAACGGGAAGTAACCAACTAGAATGCTAAGACGATAAAAAAGAAGAACCCGGATGACTAGTCCCACATGAAAGCACCGCTACGCTCGCCGAAATAGAGAGAACAATAGGACAAAACCAACCGAGATGCAGATAAGGTTACAAATTTTACCATATCCATAGTGAAAAAAACAGAACTTACAGTAGGTCCCCAAAAAACCCCATATATATATATATATATATATATATATATATATATATATATATATATATATAAAATATATAATATATATATATGTATCTATAGAAGAATCGCGAATTAGTTTTTTTTGCTCTTGTTTTTTGTGCGGATTTTAGGGGTGTTTTTAGCTGATCAAGCTTATGGTGGTGCCCTCCAAATTCAAAATGTCAGGGTAAAAGGTTGCGGGTACGATATCAATTTGGGAGGGAGGGGGAGGAAGAGAGAGAGAGAGAAAGAGAGAGAGAGAAAGAGAGAGAGAGAAAGAGAGAGAGAGAGAGAGAGGGACGGAGGGAGAGAGAGAGGGAGAGAGAGAAAGAGTACGTTCTAGTTTGGTGATTTGAAGATGGCGGCGGGGATCCGGATCATAACACGGATGTGTTTGAATTTTGTAAAATAAGGAAGCGGGTTTGTTACCGCTTGTTTTGGAGAGATCAAGCGTGACAAGAGCGCTAGTAGGAGTCGTCTAAAAAGGGCGCATTTTATCTCTCCTAATCTTCTTCACACATGAGTGTGCGTCAGGAGGGGCAACAATAAAGAACATATCCCGACCAGGCGTCAGTCTGACCATGGTATATTGCGCAGGTTTGTGGTAGTGGTTTTCAGTATGTCCTGGTTCATACCGCGCTCGTATTAAGTGTACCAAAAGGACGGGGTCCAAAATTCGTAAGAAAACCGTGCATGACAGGTGGACCAAGCAGAACGAGACTTTCTTTAAATTTTATCTATCTCATTGATGTGCATGACAGCAAAAGACAACCAGATATAGTAAGATGCTTATATCGTCTTTTCCCCTACGCCGGTTTTCTTTTCAAGGGCTTTTTTTATTCAATTCTTCTATTACTACTGTTGTCTATTCTTTCCTATTCTTTCTTGCATATGTGCACAAGTGTATGGAAAACAAAAAACGATTCAAACATGATACGACGTTCTACCATTTTGCCGTAGTTATTTCTCTTCCTCGCTGTCATCCTTTCCCTCTCTCTCACTCGTTCTTTTTCGCATTAGTTGCATAGGTGTATAGTGAACACAACGAAAAACGAATCAAACATTATACGACGTTGTTATCTCTCTACCTCGCTGTCATCCTTTCTTTCTCGCTTTCAATTTTTTTTTTAAAAATGGACGAAAGAATTTCAACAAAGTGAGCCTAGTCATGGTGAACCACCTAAGTGTCAGTGAGTACGAGGTTGCGTGAGTCGTAACCAGAATGGTGGGTGGGGGAGTCGAGATGGTGTGGTGTGGGGGATGGAGGGGATGGTTTAAGGGTGGGGAAGATGGGGAAGATTGAACACTGTTTGTGCTCAATAGTCAGTATATAGGAATCATGTAATTTGCATGGGACGTAATTCCTTGTAGACAGGAAGGAATTTGTCAGTATGTAGAGATCAGTGGGTGGAATCAACCCCCACATTGCGACAGGAACTAATGTCGGAAGGCGTGTGTATATATAAAACAAAGAAACATAGCAACCTCTTACACGGGGATCTCTGGCATATCCACTTACCTTGTGTAGAATCGGAATTATTCCAACGAGCAATATTAACTCGGAACTCCAAATATCAACAGACTATGTAGGTAACTTTAGCATAGCGTTGTTATGGAAAAAGGAAAAGAAAAAAGGAAGGAGAAAGAAGAAAAAGAAAGGAAGAAGGAAAGGGGAGCGATGATGGCAAGGCCATCAGTATTAGCATAGTAGCCAAAAGAGGAGGGAAGGCACATCCCCTAAAGCGGTTTTCGCCATTTTGTGCCGGTCACGGCTCATCAAAGGGTGAAATGCCTCGGCCCCCTAGAAAGGCAAAAGATGGAGGTAGTGTATGGGTATGGGGAGGTGGAGCACGAGGGCTATACTCACCGCATGCTCCGAGGTGTCTGCATTGGGGATAGCATCCCTGACTTGCGCCATCGTTGGTACCTTACTGCAGCTGCAAGCGGTTGCAGGGGTGTTCAAGAGGAAGGAGTGCACCTTCTGCCGAACGCTCACAACCGGCTATGTCGTGCACCATGTGACTGCTATGGCGATAGTGGGTTGGCAGCACCGTCTTTCACCATGCGCAGGTTAAGCCAGGTGAAGGCCCGCACAAATGCTCAGGCTGCAGTTCAGACAAGAGGGAAGATATGTGGTGATATAGGAGAGGAGTTGATGGTAGCGGTGAGAGAAAGGCGTAGGCGGGGTGACGCTCTAGCTTGTTGCATGGGATTGAAAGGAATTGTGTCCAATATTGAGTATCCCCAACAAGGCAGAGCGAGATTAAGTAGTAGAATATGTTTTGGAGGGATGGGTGTGGGCGGGCGTGAGGGCGTGGGGCGGCAGAGGGAGTTGTGTGTGGGGCGGTGTGGTGATGTTTCAGAGGGTGGGTAGGGTTTTGTGGGGCCATGATGTAGTTCGGTGGGGGGGGGCAAAGAAGGGGGATGTTGCAGTGGGCGTCTTTGTGATGGTGTGGGGTGAAGGAGAAGCTAAATTAGTGTTTTTTGTGTGTGGAGTGGGGGGCCTGTTTTTCCGGGTGGTTGTATTTGGGCGATGGCACGTGGTATGTTGTGTATGTAGTGGAGGCTAGGTTGGCTGTTTGCTAGTGCCAAGTGGTGGTGTGTAGAGTTCGAGGTGGGGACGTTTGTTGGTCGGGAGCTTGACTTGACGAGCGACTATGGCGGACTGGCGTGTTGTGGACTGGCATGGTTTTTTGTCCGAGGTGGCCGGTCTTCTTGGGGCAGCGTCATTTCGTCTTTTGGAATGTTTTTCAGGGGGTGGGCTTGGCACTTTCATTTAGCGAGGTCCTAAGGGTTTTTGTCCGTTTAAAAACGTGTTTCTCGCACAGGGGTGGGAGGTGTGTGTGTGTGTGTGTGCTCGGTTTGTTTAGGAAGGCTTGGATTTTGGTGTATCGGTTGTTGATGTGGAGTGGGGTTTTCTAGGCTGGTGTTGTTGTTGTTTTTTTGTTTTATGTGGGTGTGGAGTTGGAATCATGGAGGGTTGGAGGGGTAGAGGGTGATATGATTTGTGGCATCCTCGGGACACTGAAGTGGGTTTACCGGGTCAAGGTTCGGGGGGGTGAGTTTGGGGCCGGTGGGTGGGGCACCGGATAGTCTGTGTATATGGGTAGTGGCACATGGTAGGTTGTGTCTGTAGTGGCGGTTTCTGGAGGACGAGGCACGTTCATGTTTGGTTGGTTGTTTGCTAGTGCCTAGTGGTGACGCGTCGTGTTCGAGGTGGGGACGATTGTTGGTCGGAGGTTTGTCTTCACCCGCGGCTATTGCGGACTAGTGAGTTGTGTGGCCTGGCATGGCGTTCTGTCCTAGGTGGCCAGGTCTTTTGTGGCAGCGCCGTTTTATACTTAGGTGTTCTTGTCAGGAGGTGGGATTGGTGCTTGTATTTAGAGTGGTCAAGAAGGACTGCCTGTTTGTGGGTCAGGTATTATTGAGGGTTGGAGGGGTAGTGTGGTCTGTGGCTTACGTGGTATACTGGTCCAGGGATGTCCTGTTATGTGTGTGTAGGTTTACAAGGTCAGGGCTTAGGGGGGTGAGTTTTGGGGCTGGTGGGTGGGGCACCAGATATTTTGCGTCTTTATTGCGGGTGTGAAAAAAAGCGGGTCAGCGTACCAGCATCAGTGTGTATGTTATGTGTGTATATACTTACAAAATGTGTGTGCGTGTAGTGATTGTATGTGGTATGTTTGTATATGTATGAGTAGCAGTTTCTGGGTTGTGTGTGTGTGTGTGTGTGTGTGTGTGTGTGTGTGTGTGTGTGTGTGTGTTGACGTGCAATATGCAACCATAGCAACCCAATCATGGGGACCTCCATCAGCCGTAGATTTACCATCAACACCAGTGGTATTGCTGGTGGAGGAGGGGTGGCGCATCCCCAAAGCGCTTTTCGCCGCTTGCGCCGGTCACGGCTCATCAGAGGGTGTATATCCTCTGGCTCACAAGGTGATGGTGAGGGGGGAGGTCATGGGGGAACGTGGTAGAGTTGAGCTCAAGGGCTTAACTTACCATGTGTTCCATGATGTCTGCGTCGGGAAGATTATCCTTGATCTGCGCCATCGTGCAAGACCTTGAAGTTGCCGCTAGTAATTGCAGGGGCGAATCACCGCAGGAGCAAATCACCGCAGGGTGTATTCTCGCTGCCAATTACGGAAGCACCAGTTGCCAAAGAGTGGTGCCGTGAGCACCAGCTATGGCGTCTATGGGTGCAGCGCAACCACCCTCACCAATCTGGGGGCTACAGTGGATAGCGTGCCACACGAATGCACCGCTTCAGAGAGTGAAGAGTGTAGGAACGGGCGAGAGGGAGAGGTTGTGAGGGTGGGCGGGATATATGGGCATGTATGGTAGATGGGGAGTCGTGGTGAGTGCTCAACCGCATGCGTGGGATCAGGCTGGAATGCCTCCTGCTCTGTGGATCCCCAGGGGTCCGTGGGCGATAGATGGTTAGGAGGGGAGGATATCGGTAGTAGGTCCAGGTGCAGGGATGTTTGTGGAAGGGGTTTCGCGGGTAGCCATCGGGTATTGCAGTAGGGAGCCATAGCTTGGGATGTAGGGCGTTTTTTTTGGGGGAGGTGGATAAAAAAAAATTGTGTGTGGGTTGTCGGTATGTAGCGGTGTCCGGCAGTATTCGGGTGCGGGGGTGTGTTGCTCATTTGGTAGTGCGCAGTGGTGTACGCCCGAATGCATCAGCATCTGGGTGTGCAGGTGTGCTGCTCATTTGGTAGTGCACGGCGGTGTAAGCTCGAATGTATCAGCATCCGGGTATGCTGGTGTGCTGCTTGTTTGGTAGTGTGCAGTGGTGGGTGGGCACCTTTTTTGGTGTTTGTCATGGCATGCGGATGAGGCAGTTTGGTGTCAGCGGGCCGATACGTGTGCGTGCCTTTTTTTTTTTTTTTTTTTTTTTAATTTTGGGCATGTGTAGTATGTGGTTCATTTTTATTTTTTGCTCTTGTGTAGGAGTGTCGGTAGTGTTTTTTCATTCGGCCATGGTGGCTCTGTGTGGTGTGGTGGGCCTGTGTCGTGTTGTGTCGTTTGAGTTTTGTATTGTACTTATGGGTTTTTTGGGGTTAAAAAAAGAAAAGAAAAAAAAAGAACTATTTTGTTATCATTGTGGGGGTTATTGTGTTCTTTGTTTTGGGGGGTATATGGGTCAGATGTGCGGGAGGGGAAGTTTTGCTGGTGTAAACTGGGCCGATTATGTGTGTGTATAGAGCCAATATTTATGGGGTTGATTATCTGTTTTTTTTTTTTTAAATGTATATATGTGTGTGTGTGTGTGTGTGTGTGTGTGTGTGTGTGCGTGTGTGTGTGTGTGTGTGTGTGTGTAAAAAAGCATAAGCAACCATAGGTCCATAGCGACCCGATTATACCGGAACCTCCACATAGATCCACACATATACTGTTTGCACTGCACTCCCCATCCGTAGGATTGACTAACACCACAATCCAACAGTCCCTGAAGATAAAACCAAAGGAATATAGCGGGCACCTTGACAAAGAGTATGCTAGATAGATAGGGAAAAAGGGAAGAGAGAGAGAGAGAATGGAGAACATTGATGGCATAGCCATCATTGTTGGCATAGTAACGAACATGTCAACCCCTTTGTCAATAGCAGATGAGAAGAGGGAAAGAAGAAGAGAAGGAAGCACTGGTGGCATAGCCATCGCGTTGGTGTAGTCACCAATAGAGGAGGGACGAAAAAAGCATTTTTCGACGCTTGCTCCCGTCATGTCCATGGAATGCCATGCGAAGGCCACTAAGACAAAACACATGGCGGCGAATGACAACAAGGCATTGGACAATAGGCGGTTGCACTCCACATTGGGTGGATGGAGGACATGGGGGAGGCGGGCGGGTAGACAAGCAGCACAGAGCAGCAAGGGAAGAGACACAAAGTACAAGTACCGAGTTCGAGAAACAAAAATCGAAAAAAAGGGAAAATAAACACTGATGATGACACGAAGTACAAGTATCGAGTTCGAGAAACAAAAAAAAAAAAAAAAAGTGAAAATAAACACTGATGATGACAGACTGTTTCGTTGGAGTTGCACCGACTCATCAGGAGGCTGAACCCTCAACAATCTGCAGAGTCTTCACATCGGATGGTTTGGGCAATGAACCTTTTGACCCATGTTTTTTTTTTTTTTTTTTTTTTAAAACACAACTGAAGTCATTAGGAATGGTGATAAGAGCAGTCATTCCTAACCACCCAGTTGAGACTCCAGTCTATTGGTGGGGAGTATCACCTGCTGAAAACCGGGTTCAGCGTCCCTTATACAGAAAAATGTCCAATGTTACAGCTTGATAAGAGTCAAAACTTAGGATCAAAACCACCTCTTCAGTCCTGATCAGACCGCCATATAGAACATGCACCTCTAGTGTTTCTAATCCTCCTAATGATGATTAATCATTCTTCATTATCTGAACCCCTCCCACCAAACCATTGATTTTCTACTAAAGCTAACTCTGAGGGAGGGAACAGCTCAAAAAAAACATGCAGCATCTCTGACCCATGTTGAAGACTGCCCCCCAAACGGAACACAGCAGCGGGCAACAACCCCGTGGAGCACCAGGCAACACAGTACAGACAACACGGCTGCACAACGGCAAAAACGACTGCAAGGAATGATGTGGCATGCAGGACAAGCAGTGCGGCAACCACGCAGTGGAGCACAAGGCAACACCAACAGGGCAACCACACAGCAGGGAGCGACAAGGCTAGCAGCCGAGCAGCACGGCAACCGTGCAGTTGATTACAAGGCAACCGAACTACAAGGCGCGCAAGCAAAAAGCATGAAAGGCTCAATCAGCGGATGAGCAGCAAGGCAGCGGAGCAGCAAAGTGCAAGGCAACACCAACAACAATGCCACACCACACAACGAACACAGCAATTTGCAGAGAACCACATGCGAAGCAAGCGGGAGAGGCAGCAAGGCAGCGGCAGAGCGCAGACAAGGCAGTCCACACATCCAACACGGAGCAAAGTGGTACATCACCTACTCACATCACGATTGAACACCACAGACTGTTTGTTCCCACCACCAATTGAGCCAGGGAGTCACTCCAGCAAGCATCCGTCATCATCCACAGGCAACACAGATGTCACGAACTGAGCGGCCACCCTAAGAGTGCAGTAGGCACTCCAAACGAGGAGCCACCGACTGTTTGGCACTACTTAAGGGTGCTCAGTTGGCCAACTAAAAATACTTGGAAAAAGTCAGAGGGAAGACAGACAAGAAGAGGGAAAAAGACAGACATAAAACTGATTGTGTGTGTGTGTGTGTGTGTGTGTGTGTGTGTGTGTGTGTGTGTGTGTTGTCATGTTAGAGGAACTTAGCTATACACAACTCCAGCAAAAACGGTTGGCAGACATGCCACATAGCAAGGCAAGCGGTCGGCGGCCATGCAGGTGGGCAGGTGGAACACTAACACAGCTAGACACACAGCGACAAAGGGAGCAATGGACGCATTGAGGAACAACGAAGACTATCACATCATATGTAAAATCCAGCCGACTGTAGGTTCATGCCACAGTGAGTAGCCCGAGGAATGTCTATCACCTACAATCATCCCAAACAGAGCAGCCCCCCTGATAATGTTGCAGGCTCTCCATACAAACAGGAACTGACTGTAGACTCAGGCACAGATACACGTAAAAAGGCAAAACTATGTAGCAATGCACAACAACGCCAAGTGAACACTTTGGACAAAAGAATATGAGTTACAGATCATCATAATGATGATAACAATATGATTGTGTGTGTTGGCGTGTAAGAGAGGGAGAGAGGGAGAGAGGGAGAGATGGAGGGTTGTGTGTGTCTGTGTGTCTGTCTTTTTGTGTCCTCTCTCTCTCTCTCTCTCTCTCTCTCTCTCTCTCTCTCTCTCTCTCTCTCTCTCTCTCTCTCTCTCTCT
>BFEA01000415.1:1320941-1339986 GCA_003427395.1 Chara braunii | reverse complement strand
CACACACACACACACACACACACACACACACACACACAGAAAGACGTACCCTGGAAAGGTGCCACGTGCTTAGCAGTTATGGGCCATCTCTCTCTCACACACACACACACACACACACACACACACAAACACAGAAAGACGTACCTTGGAAAGGTGCCACGTTCTCAGCAGTTATGGGCCATCTCTGCACTACAGTAACTTTTAACATTCGACATGTATCTGGAATGCAATATGGACCAGATAACAGCAGAATAAGAACAATTATGTTTGAAATTCAATGCAGTTGTTATTTGTTTCTTTGATGGATGGAGGCTCTTCAAAGGTATGAAAAGCTGGAGGACTTTGTACCATCCATTCACGTGGAGTACAATACCACGTTCTCTCTCCTTCTCCTTAACATTTTTTTTTTTTTTTTTTTAAAGCTATATTCTTCTCTCATCTATCTCATTTTTCTTGCTAGTACTCATCTATCTCATCCTCTCACTAGTGTATKTSWAGTACKGGGGAACACCAACCAACCCGGATCTCTCCCCAGCCCACGGGGTAGGTTGGCACCACAGCAGTGGTGCGAGAGCAAGGCTGTACCAGTCCCTCATCGGCGGTGCTAGCGCCGAGCAATGGCCAGTCACTGCACCTCCCCCTACCCCCCCCCAAACCCTACACTGCGGTGTGTAATGGCCAATATTGTAGCTGCATAGCAACCAACAACATCAACCAAGGTTGTGTTGTTGGCACCATACACACTGTTAGGGCATACTCACACTAGCTAAGGACTTTTCCCTCTTCTGTTTGGACGTAATTGCGGCCAGGTGCATCCATCCAGCCACGGGCGTGGCTGGAAATGAGGTCAGATGCATCCAGGAATTTTGAAGTCCCCGTGTGAATACGCCCATTGTTGCGCTATGGTCTATGGCCGGAGTTGAGTGCTTGTTCCCCCTCATGCGTTCCCCCTGGCCACTTGCCAGAATTCTCAGGCTCATTCTCAGTCTCATGCATGTCCTCTGGCCACTTGCCATGCCAGGCTTTACGTGTGTCATCCTTGTGCAGGGGCCATGCTTCTTTAAAACTGCCAGTACTTGGCCCATACATCGGCTGCGGGCCCTTGTTCTACATGCGCCGTGACTCTCAGGGCTCGCCCTCTGGAGCAAAATGGCTGGTGATGTGACGAACCATTTTCTGTAATCGCGCGACTTTCTGCGCGAAGCTGCCTTGGGGATATGGAGGGGACGGATGGATGAGTTGTGGAAAGATGGGTTGGTCGGGCAAAATTGTATGGATGCCGTCGTTTCTTTTTGTTTTCTGTGGAAATCTGTTGGGTCGGTGTCGGGAAAGTCCCGCGCCAACGATTGGGTAACCGCGCCTTAACGAGCGTGATGGCCAACGGTTGTCATGGCTTCTTTCTTGTTCTGCTGTGAGCTCTAGGAGATCTTGGTGCGATCATCGCGCGGGAATATCGTTTTTGTTTTTTTGAATTTCCAACTGATGTCGAGCTCCCACAGGCTCGCGGAATTGTTTTTGGGCTCTTCGGAATTTCCTTTTGCAATTAGGACTTAGGCTAGGAATTTAGGTACTCTGAATTTTGTTGCGCCGCGCTTGCGCGCATCTTGCTGCGCTGGGAACTGGGCTCTGACTGGATCGCGTCCTTAATCTTGTGCAACTGTCGCTTTTGGCGGGCGCAATTGTAACTGTATCTTTCTTCCTTCTTGATTTCTTCGTGTTTGCCCGCCGTTTTCTTCTTTGTCTTGCATGTTTGATGCTCCGTTCTAATTGGCCTGAATGCCTGCATGACCGGATCGATGCGTGGAGTGCGGCTACAACCCCCACGCCGCGGTCTGGTCATGCAGACGTAGGCACTTCCTCTCTTCTCCTTCTGACCACTTGGGCTTAATCCCGTATCTTTCACGCAAGCATGCATGCTATAAATTTTGCAAGCGCGATTAGTTTACTCTCTATAAACCTTGGAGTTATCGCGATCAGTGAGGGTCGGCTAACGAGTCAGCTGGAAGAGGTGAGTCGACGAGAGAGTTGGGCGATCCGACGAGCTGGTGTCGAGTATGCGGGTTGACGTGCGGGCCGCAACGGACTGTGGCGCACGGGTGAACCTAGCTTGCCTGCTTGAACCAGGCAGGGTGACAACTCTTTGTTGATGCGCGGCGAAGAGAGAGAGTAGCTGTTTGACGGACAAAGTCTCGTCTTCCATTTATCTATATAATTTTGGGATTTTACCTTGACCGATCTTTTTGCGGCCCTCTCGGACTTTCTTTGTAAATCGTGTCGGACTTTTCCTTGGCGTTCGCTTTGTGTGTATGTACGGAATGGATGTGAACTCTTTTCCGTTAGTGATCTTTTCGGATTTCCAATCTTGTTTTGCGATGCCTGTTTAATTCAAATTTCGTCTCAATGAGCAATACTCTTAGATCTGATTGGAAGCACTTGCTACGGATGTTTGGGTTTGATCGCTAGTCCTCAATCGTCATCAGATCACCAAGAATGTTGTGAGGAGTTGATTGTCGTTTCCCTTTTTCTCTCCTTTTCGTCACATGAATGACATGGGTATGAATGTTATGTCTTGATCTCGCCAAATATAGCCTGAGTAGGATGGTTGCATGCAGGACGAACGCAATCGGTACACTGAACCAAGGATCGATCCGCTTTCACTCATGTGCACGCTCACGTACGACCGTGATCTCAAGAAAACCAAGTCGCAGCGTACGCGCGAGTATGCACGAGTCGAACTCGAACTCATCATAAGGATGCGGGAAACCAAATTCCCTAGCCGGATATGGCTGTAGAAATTCCCTTTTGGATTACCGTTTGTGAGAGTCTGAGGGATCCGGAGTATCACGAGTACGGGGAAGGTGAGCATCTCAGACGACGGGGAAACTGGAGAAACCCAGAATTCCCCTGTCTAACGGAGAACGACCGACTGTGCACGGGGGATTTCCACTGGGCCATAATCAGCGATCCTAGAGGCCCAGACTATCCAGACACTGAGAACACTCAATATTACAGATCTTCGGGCTTCGTCGTTATTAATACCAGTTTCCCTCCCTTTTATCTCCTCCTTCCCTATCACCAGCTCATAGTGGCACTGTGGAATTCCATAGCTCGCTATTGGCCCCGCCCATCGTGCGAAGAGTGCCAGCGGTACCAAGCGCACCAAGCTCTGGGATTTATCCGACGAACCCGAACCGAAGCCGAGCAGTGATTACACAGCCTTCGCTTGTGGCCAGCCTCGTCGGACTCCGAAGCTTGTTACGAGCGGCGCCGCCAACTGTTCGCCCCGCGTGACAGCCATGGTGTCCCACCGGTCCACCAGATAAGGAACCGGCTGCGGCGACGCAACTGGCGGAGACCATAGCCCCATCCCCGAAGGCTGAAACGCCAGATATGATCTTCGCGTACCATCTTGCACCGTTGTCCCTAAACTTGCCACCGGAGATCTCAGTTCCGACCTGGGACTCCACCCCCACTGTGCTAAAATCCTTGGCACACCTCCTTTTCGCACTTCCGGGGCCCCATCCCACTCCGATCAGGAAGTCGCGCTGGGCGTGAGGTTGGGCGTCACAGTGATGCCAGCCAAGAATTGAAGGCGGGTGTGCAGGTTTGTTTTTTTCGCACAGGCATGGGATTTCCAGGGTCGGAGAAAAGTGCCTAGGAAGTACTGGTGGTTTAAAGAACCAATACATGCCAGCGATCGTCCGTGGGCCCCTAAACTTTTGGAGAGGTTCAAAACTGGTTCTCTTGTTGCCTGGGGCCATGTACTGGCAGTTTAAGGACAGAGTATGTCCAGCAGGTGTGGCTCCCCACCAATAGATTGGAGCAACTAGTTAAAAAGAAAAAGAAAAAAGAAAAAAAGGACCGAGTATGTTAAGCCACCAGTCCTGCAGATGCAGAGGCTAAGTTGTATTCTAGTTCTCCCCGGTGGATACCAAAAACATAAAAAGCCGCGGCCTTCCGGACCCGAGGGGGACCAGGTCCACATGGTACCACCCACACACTCGCCAAGTTTTCCCGAAGCTCAACGGGAACAGTCGCAAAATTGCAACTTTTTTCCTGGCACTGCCATCCCTTTCGTTCGATAGGCTGAGCCCTGAAACCACCAGTATTTCCAAGGCCCTTTTCTCCGGGGTTGGAAACATGCTAAGGGCCAAAAAAAAAAGAGCCGGCACAGGCCCCCTTTTGGCTGGCGTCTCCCGGCCATTTTGCTTCAGCGGACAGGCCCCGAAAGTTGTGGCAGCATGCAAGCAGCAACTTCAAAAAAATGGCCGGGAAATGTACTGGTGGTTTAGAGTCTAAACCACCAGTACTTCCCTTTTTTTTTTTTTTAAGGGTCAGATCCCACTACCCTGGATTATTCATTTTTCACCCTTACGAGGATCAACGATCAGAAATGAACAATGGGGGCTAGTGGGATCTGGCACTAAGTCATGCCCGTTAACAAGCCACAATTTTAGGAAACGTACGGGCCACTACAGGAGCGCCCATATTCATTCGACTAGAAACGTTTCTACCATACTTGCAAGCAGACGGACCGGACGAGCGTCCCGTCCGGTTCGCTTTGTCGCGTGCGGCACCCTCCCCCGGACTGAACCGGACGGGGCCGTTTTTTTTTTCAGGGGGGGGGGGRGGGACTGGTCGCCGGGCGCACATTTGTGCGCCGCACGGGTCCGGTCCGGCGGTCTGCCACACGTGCGGAACCGCCCGGACGGCTTCCGCTTGTAAGTATGGTTTCTACTCTATTTTTTATGGGCTGCCGATAGCTGGGCCAAGTGCTGGTGGTTTAAATCACCAGTTCAGTGCAGGCTACGTTATATTTTCCCCAGTGGACACAGAAAAACTAAAAAGCCTCGGCCTACCAGACCCAATGGGGAAACATTCCACATGGTATCACCGTGCTTCCACCCAACCTACACAGTCTCACCCAGCCCATGTATTACCACCCAGCCCACACAATACCACCTTAGGCTAGCAGTGCCGTGTGTGCCCTCTTTTTTTATACTTTGTGAGGGTCGTGTACGTGTGTGTGCTTTTAGAGTACATCAGGTGTGTGGGCTCTCGTCTGTCTTTTTTTGGGTTGGGGAAGCAGTGTTCCCTTAGCCCCCAACCCACAGCATCACCCAACCCTCATAATAGGGAGAGAGAGAGAGAAAAGGGGATGAGGGGCAAGGATGGGAAGAAGGGGAGGGGGGAAGGGGAAGGTACCTGGGGTGTGTCAAAATTCTGTTTTTTTTCTTTTTCTTTTTTTCTTTTCCTTTTTTCTTTTTTTCTTTTTTTGTTAAGGGACAAATGCTCCAGTCTATTCCTGGGGAGCAACACGTGCTGGGAACCGGGCCCAGCGTCCCATATAGAATTTTACAAATGAGTTGAAATACCAGGGCCATTACCTGGTTTCGGCTAAGAACAATCTGAGAACTATGAAACAGATTCTAGAAAATTTAGGAAAAAATCTCTGAAAAGACTTGGGAAAATATGAGAGTGGGGGGCCGAAACTGAAACTACCTACTATCCAAAAGCTCCCCCCCTCAACAGACGGAACGTCGGTCCAGGCTTTCAGTCCTCGTACCAGAACTCGCTTGATCTTATACCCCCTTCTATTAGGGTTACAGGGCACCACAACCCTCCCCAGTACTGACCGAACCTAGTTCTCATGGACAGGAAGTGCCTTCCTCCCTCGACATTTCCCTAAGCGGCAAGCCCCTGACACAGGTTACAGGGCCAATACCCCAGCGCCGGCTACGTCGAACGGTCTGGTTATGCCTTCCCCCCTCGGCATAACTCCACAGGCCTCAAGCTCCCTCTAGGTCATAGAGCAAAAGCTCCAGCACCGGCCTGTGTCGTCCCAGAATCGCCCTTCTAACCTACTTACCTTAACAAACAACCTTCCTCTGTTGAGAGCCGCCTTACTACCTTCCATCCTCCAATTCTAGCTCCCTCCCTTCACGACCCAGCTCCTTCCCCGCACCGCAGAGGGAAGACTACTGCCCAGGTATTCAGTCCTCATACTAGAACTCGTTAGTTCTCATACCCCCCTTGCTAGGTGACAGGACAACATCAACTGCCCCAGTACCAACCAAACTAGTTCTCACGGACAGGAAGTGTCTTCCTCCCTCGACAACTTCCTTAGCTGCACAGCCCCCAAAGTTACAGGGTCACTGCCCCGGCATCAGCTACGTTGAACAAGATGATTATGCCTTCCACCCTCGGCATAGCTCCAATAGTCTCAAACTCCCCCTGGTTATAGAGCAACTGCTCCAGCACCGACCATTGTCACCCCACCCCGCCCTTCTAATAGACCTACCACCCTGAACAACAATCCGTCCTCTGCCCGAGCACCATCCTGCTAAAATCAACCTTTCCCTTTCTGCTTACCGAATAACCTTTTAAGAGTTTTAAGAATTTTTCAAAAAACAGAAAAATCAAATACCAACCTAAGAAAAAATTGGAAAAATTTATTACATCCAAAAGAGGACAGGAGGGGACTATCCTCTCTTCAGATGTAGGTTCTGACATTCACCCGGGGCTCCACAACACAAAATAGGCTCACTGTGTGACCATCGAAGTTACTCCTTCCCTCAAAAAGGAAACCCCTTGTTCCTAGTACACTGCCCCCACCGGGAGGCACCTTCTCTCCTCTCGGCCCCAGTTCGGAACAGCCTATAAACGGACACTTCAACCCCCTAAAAGGCATACAATGTTTCCTACAGCATACCTCACAGGCTGAAATTCCCCGGTTCCTTTCGCCCCAACCCCTCCAGGCAAGGTAGCCCTCCCATCCACACACCCTGCTATAAGCAGCCACCCCCTTGCCTTCTCTCCCCAACCGCCAGTGTTGATCCGACCCTAAATCAGCCTGGCTCAGAAAAAGACAATCCCCCAATACCGCCTCCCCCCTTCAAGGGTAACACCTCCCACCTTGTGAAACCCTCACGGGGAGGGGCTCCATCCCTAAAGGAGAACCCCACAGATTCACAAAGCAAGCCGCAAATATACCGTACAAAGGCCCAAGCAAGCTTTGAAACACAATTAACGGAAAAAAAACAATCAGAATCAAAATTTGCATCGACAGTAATCAAGACTAAGAAGTCAAGATTTGCAGATGTAAATTTTTCCAAATAGAAAAATACTTCGGAAGCATACTTTTAGAAATTGAAAATTAGAAACAAAAATTAGGAAATCTATCTGAAGCATCTTTTGGATAAAAATTTTAAAAACGAGATTTAAGAATTTTATCTGAGATGTCCAATATTGGACTCACGAATCTATAAAATCAAGAGAGTAATCCTGATCGTAGTTAAGGTCATCGTTAAGGGAAGCAACTATGTACCAAAGAACATGAATAGGAATTACAAAAAAAAACTGCGAGCAATATCAAGAGAACATCAGTTAGAAAGAATCCAATTCATACAAGAAATACTATCGAAATACTCTCGAAAAAAGTAATCAGGAAAAACCATGTTGGTCATCAGGCAAAAACCAGTACAAGAAAGATCATACCCAGTCAATCGGAAATTCAGAAAATCCTCAAATACTCTCAAAAAATACTCAGTAAAAACGGAAAATCAGGAAAACCTGAAAATACTATCGAGAAAAGTAATCAGCAAAAAAATGTTCATCGTTAGGCGAGAACAAATACAAGCTCATACCCGGTCAATCGGGAAATAAAAAACTCCAGAAACTAGCGCAGAAACCTACGAGAACCCAACACATGACCCTCCCTTCCCGAACCTCACCTCGGACACCTCCACACGTCACCGACCTTAAGGCATCTCAGTCGCCATTCGACCACTCCGGTCAGTCAAGGCCGAACGGTGACAACAACGGACCACAACGCCTATGCACACAACGTTGCGGAACCAGGCTGCTGAACCCGCCAACAGCCCCCCGCAGGTAGTCCCAGAAGAGGAGAACTCGTGTCCTTACCTAGTATTGCACCTTCTCGTGGAAATAACATCAGCAGCAAGATACATCTTCATATGTCGGGAAGCTCGAAAACAACCCACCAAACAAACCCTAACAACCACCTTCCCGACTACCTCAGCAGAAAACCACCCTGCCCACACTTAATCCATCGTTGTCGCTTTCACCCCTCACACACCTTTTTCCTCCCCCTCATCAGCTTCCACACCACCTCACTCCATGACGCGACATCTTCGCGCCACCTCCTTCGTGTATCCGCTCCGAGTCCACCACTCGTCGCCATCAGCGCATCGTGCAGACCCGGTTTCGCGCCTAGGAAGAGTTGGGGGGCAGCGCTCCTGGTAGCACTGCGCCCCCCCCAAGAAAACCCATCTCCGCCACGCGGCCCCACCCATGGTAGATCTTCATGTTCTATGTGTGTGTCAAATTCTGAGTACCCTGACTTCAGCAAATTGAATTTTTTTTATTTTTTTTCTTTTTTCTTTTTTCTTTTTTTTCTTTTTTTTTAAGCCCAAGGTTGTTGTAGAGGTCAAGGACCGGACCCGCGGGGATTGCTGGTAGCGGCAACCAATGGTTGTCCTAACAGGATAGGCCACCCACCCTACCCATCCCCACGTTAATACTCCCAGCGCACCCCCTGTCCCTACTATCCTACCTTGGTGTGACCAGTACTCAGGACCATCACCCTACCAGTATCGGGGGCAACTTGGACCAGACATCAGTGATAAGCACCAAGGCTGGGCCAACCTACCATCCCTAATGGAAGCGGAAGCGGAAAAACCTTGCCGTACGGGAACTTCGGACGCCAATCTCATCCCATCTTCTACAGGCCCAATTCAGAGATACTACCTAATGGCAGAAGGATTACTTAAGCAAGGCAGACCTTGAATTCTTAACTCTACTTTTTGGCGACGAAAAATCATGAGAAAAGAGATCAGGGATGTCTCTTAGGCCGTCGAATCGAATACGAATTTCGGTCAACCTCTATGTGACCCTGTAGGAGTGACAATCCAGGGCCTTCACGCCGGTCACGCACGTTGGCCTGGCTCGGAATCGGTGGTTTGACGAAGTGTCCGAACAAAAGGAAATTTAAGGTAGCGGGGGTTTAAACCACCATTACCTCTACAAGTGTGTGGCCACGAGGCGTTAACGTTAATGTGCCGCGACTTTTTGTGGCTCCGCCGCCGTTCAGATTTTTAATCTATGGCTGGCGTCGCGGCTCAGGCCTTCGGAAGTCATGAGGAGGACAATCCGCCAGTACAACGGGTAGGTGCTGGTAATTTAAGCCACGAGTGTTTTTGACCCTTCCCTTCCCGAGCCTCGAAACGCACTGCGCGCCAAGAGAAAACGAAACGGTGGGAACGCCTTCTTTTGGCTGGTGCCGCCAACCATTTTGCTCCGATAAGCCAACACCCGAAATGTGCGGCTGCGTGCATGCCACAGCCGAGAAAGACGGCTGGGGAATGTACTAGTGGCTTAATACTCGATTGCGGACTGGCGGCTGGGCAATCAAAATGGAGCCAGACTAATTGTGAGGACTCAGTACCTACAAGCCATCGCCCATTCGCAAAAACAAAAAGAAAACGGAGAACTCTGTTTCCTTTAAGAATTTTAGACTTCGACACAACAGACAGGACATGCACTTCATTTAATCAGAAGTTAACCTTCTGATTAAAGCCCGGGTCCAGCGTCCCTTAACATTGTATTTACTTGTTTATACAGACATCTGAATATGGCGATTGTTAGCGGTATGGCTCACCCTCGGAGGAGGAAAGTTGCTCAGTAGCCTAAGTTGGTTACCTACATGACAACCTTGGTTAGGTGGTAGTAAACCGTAGTCCTATTGCTACTATCTCCCTTCAATCATCGGGCCAGGTGTTATCAGTCTGCAATTGAGCCTTTTGTACCTTTACACTCATCCTCTGAGCGTCTGGTCTGCCATGAATCCTCCTGGTACTTTGGTATGTTGGGGTTTTAGGGTTTTAGCCTAAACCCCAAAACCCCATACTCTTGGGGTCTTAGTTGTGAGCTAAATTTGCCTCTTCAACCCTTCTTTTGGGCCGCCTGTTACTATTTATAGTCCCTAGCAGTCTAGCTAATTTTCCTCGACATTCCTTCGTCTCTTGACTCTCAGGTATGTCGTATCCCCCCTTTGTCATTCAGGCTTGCTTGGGGGGTGCCTTCCGTTCCTCATCCCCCTTTTCATCTCTCTCCCCCATACCATGTTATTCCTACCGGGCTGTTAGTTGGGGGGGGGGAGAAATCCGGGAATTCACCACTCGGCCGCATTGGGATTGAGTCGTCCAGCTTGGTCCAGTCGTTGAAGAGGAGTCAGTGGTCTCTGGTTATCCCCATGTTGTCCTGCATCCCCCCTTGTCCCCCTTTTTCCCTTTTCCATTCCACCTTTCCTAACCTTCCCCCTGTTTCCCCCCCAAGTGAAGGTTTGCAAAATTCTTGTATCCTTTGCTTTATTTCGTTCGGTATGTGAACATTTCTTATTTGTGTTTTAACTTCCTCCCACCGTGCTCTTATGTTTGTATGGATCTGTTGTTGTATGCTCTCCGTTAATTCTGGCCCTTCCAACCTCACGCCCTCCATTTCATAGGCGCAGCGACGTCTCCAGAGTGCCCATAATATTGCCCTGCATCCCAGTTTAAACATGTTGAGAAGGAAGTCGTCATGCTGCTCTGAGGGCCATCTTTCAAACAGCAAGGTTTTCCAATCCATGGCTAGGGTGCCCCTGTTCCTAGTTGATCCCAGACTCTGTCCTACCATCGCCAGAGCCAAACCGCTCTGGGGCATTGTAGAACGATGTATTCTATTGTTTTTGGTTTCTTCCTTGATGGCAATGCACTGGAGCATAGTCTGCACCAGGGGACAACAAGTCTTCTCTGTTCGAGGGTGGTCCTGTCTATCAACGAGTTATTGGTTGGTAGGCACCGGTGCTCCACTTGCCATTGCAGGGAGGCCAGATTTGCTGGTTTCTTCTTGGTTAGCTGGAACCATTTCACGTTTCTCAATGATTCCCTGCTAACGTTCAGATGTTCCATCCATCTCGTTTCCATCTGGTCCCGCAGATTGATTTTTGGTCGGAGTAGTCTGTATGTTGTTTTAACTGTGATATTGTACAGTGTTTTATTGTTGGTTTTGCCCCTACCAATTGTGTTTGTCCATACCAACTCTAAAGGGTCTAGAGGCACTTGAGATATCGGTGTTTGGAGAAAACGCAACCCATCTGTCCTTCATCCGCAACAACCTAATTCTTGAGAGTTCGTCTTCCCCGACAAACGGTATCTGTTCTGGATTGGTCCTTTAGAGGAAATTGTCAATACCTACTGTGAACGTATCTACCACCACTGGCCCCTTTGGGTTACAACACACCACGTTGCCGACCTCCCCCTGACGGCCCCGGATTGCTACCCAGTCGGGCTCTTGTATTGAGGGTCCCTTTTTCAAAAATTTCCACCAATGTAGGGGAACACGTTCTATTATATTTTCTAGCGCTTCCTCTGGTTTGTGGCAGTTTTTTGTTTTTCCTTGAGTCAGTCCCTAGTGATCCAATCCCTCCTGTCTACATCTCATATATCCCTTTGTCTAAAAACCCCCCTTTTCACCCATCCTTTCCAAGGGGAGTCCATGCAATGACGAACTTGACCTCTAGAGTTCGTTATCCCTTTATTCCCAAACAATGGTTGTCCAACTACTTCTTCTCATCTTTTTGGTTGGGGTTTGTCCAGTAGGGGGAGGTTCCTCCATATTTGTAGAAGGGCTGGCCAGAAAGGGTCGTTGTGTAGGTCCTTTCTTGCCTCTTGTCTTGGCGAATCGGTCGGGGGGGTTTCTTGTTGAGACCGTCGCCGTCGGATTGACCATTCTCTGTTTTCAATCCATGTAAGCGGGTTGATATAGGCCGGTGTCTCCGAGGCTACTCTAGATATCTGCTCCAAGGCATGCTCTTTCCATGGGACGTGTGGGCAAAAGAGCAGGCGCTTAAGTCAGTGGATGGCCAGTGCCTTGGCTTGTGTTGTCGGGTCGATTATGCCCAATCCCCCTTTCGCTTTAGGTTGGATTATCACCTGCCATGCAACTCTTCTGAGTACATTCTATTTTTTGTGGTCTCCCCGCCAAAGAAACGCAGCTACTGTCGCTGGAGGGGCATAGGGCAGTCTTATCTAACCCAGTTGGTTAACCTATACAAAAGAGAGGCGAGCACCACATTGTTAATCACCAAGGTCTTGCCGATCTGTGAGGTTTGTTTGTCTTTCCATAGTGCAGGCTTCTCTAAAGGCTGTTAGGATATATATTCATTGTTGGTCGATGGTCTGCCATTGGCTGTCCAGGAGAATCCCAAGACTCTGATCGGGGCCTTTTGAGGTAGCCATCTAACACTCGGTTGTTCAGGGGGTCTTACACCTTGATGATGGATCCACCATCCAAGTGTCTTGTTCACCCAATTGAATCTCATGTCAGTTAGGGTACAAAAACAATACATCATGTGCTGGACTTCTTCCATAGACTCCGGGATGCATCCACCATCAGGGTAAGGTCGTCAGTGAACATTGAGCAATCCGGGATGGTCGTTTTTGGAATCAAGGATAGTTGTATTCTTTGGATGTCTTTATGGGTCCTCAGGTTTGCTGCAAGTGCTTCCATGATGATGACAAAACGAAATGGGGTTAATGGGTCCTCACGTTGATCGGCAGGTTGTCGTTGACCATGACTCTAGTTGCATTTTTACGTAGGATTTGCACTCATCGTCTGAAGCAGGGTCCGAAGTTAAGTTTTTCTAGACATTTATCGAGGACCTAATGGACTACTATAATGCGATGTGGGAGGCAGGCCAGGCAGGGTAATTTGTAGGTCATGGGGTTCTAACACTCCTATACAAAAAAAAAGCAAAACTATATAACAATCCTTACAGTGGTCTACAAGATTGTGGCTAAGGCATGAGCAAATCGGATGACCAAGGTAATGGAAGATATTATACACCCAAACCAGATAGGATTCATCTAGAGCAGTAACATCCAGGGTAATATCTTGTTAGTCAATGAAGTGATCAAGCTAGCAAGACAGTCTGAACGAAACGCTGCAATCATCTTCATTGATTTTGAGAAAGCTTATAATGACGTAGACTGGACATTCCTGGATAAATCAGAAGTTAACCCTACATATGAATTCATGAACATAATTACATGCACTTTTTATAAGTTAAAAAAACTATAATGTGTGAAAATCGACGGCCAGAAACAGCATAGGTCGTACACGGAGGGACAGAACTGAAATTTACCTTAGCTTTGGGAGAGCTTACCAATAATTCTAAAGAGAAGAGGGACAACTTGGACAAGCGATTCGAGTAGGAACGGAGTACTAGGGATTTTGTCGCACTTCTGAGAGGCCCTAGTGCCCAGTAGGATAGCCGGTAGGAAGTGACGGTACAAAGGCAGGCTCTATCGGGTTAAGTTTGGGTCCGGGTACAGGCTCTCTAGGTAGGAGTAAAGCCCCCAATTGGCGTTCCTGACTAAACAGCAAGGATGCCACTAAGGTCGAGAGTAGTCGTAGAGGTTGAGAGTAGCCAGGGGGAGAGGACCTGGAGACTGGGAGGCAAGCGTATATCATTCGGTGCAATGGGTAGTTCAGGTCTGTGTTCTACCCCCCAATGTGGTACGGGTTGTTTTTTTTTTTTCTTTTTTTTTTTCTTTCTCTTTTTTTTTCAAGATTAGGGCGTACGAAGGCTGAAATCCAATGGCCTACATACCTATTGAGGTTTTGAACGGCCTCTGTATGATCCCGGGACGATCCCCTAAGGCGTAGTAGTCAAGGGGTGCACCGAGAGATCTGGTGGTGTAAGGGGGCTGGGAGCTGGGTGTAGTACCCGTCACTGGGTTTTCAATATTTTGCATTCTGTTGCACTTCTTTTCTGTTTCTTATGACGTTTTTTGTCGAACTGTGCCAAAATGTTGCGGTCATGAGGCAGGACGTGCAAAAATGTGACCATTTGCCTTCATCAGTTAGGGGCCAACGGGACCAGTCCGACAGATGAGCAACATGCAGTTGGGGGCTTCACTGGGCCAGTTCAACAGATGAGCGAAGTGCTTAAAGCCAGTTGGCCGGCATATACATCTACTCGATTTCAATGTTACATATGTGCGGCGTGTGTGCGCACGAGAGAGATACTCTGAGAGAGAGAGAGAGAGAGAGAGAGAGAGAGAGAGAGAGAGAGAGAGAGAGAGAGAGAGAGAGAGAGAGAGAGAGAGAGAGAGAGAGANGAGAGAGAGAGAGAGAGAGAGAGAGAGAGAGAGAGAGAGAGAGAGAGAGAGAGAGAGAGAGAGAGAGGTGCGATGGACATACATACCTATACCTACCTGATATGTCAATTTCTTTTTTTATTCCTTCTCGATTTGTGTGTGTCATCCTTGCGCAGGGGCCATGCTAGTATTCTCTGCATTGTTCCAATTTTAGCAGCAATTTTATCGGATGTCCCAAAGGACAGACTATCACAGATATATCAATTTCTATATCTAAACGTTCAAGTTGAAGAAAGATCAGTTTTCCCTCTTCTTTCTTTCTCCAAGGTGGTAGTAGTACACATCACCCACAAGGGCCACAACCCCCGCTGGGCAGCTCTGTGAAAAAAAGCCTCTTTTTCCACTGGAAAAAGCAGTGGTACGGGTAGCCAGCGGTCATACCATGGTAGTACCGGCGCTACCAGAGGGGTTGTAGGGGCCATCTACCGTATGTGGGGCTACTAGGTCCGGGTCATTCGCCCGGCAGTCGTGCATGCAGCTACTCTCCCCTGAGGGGTAGTGAGACTGCGCCAGAGGGCTTACAAGGAGTAAGAGGGTGAAGACAGATGGCTGCATGGCTGTGGAGGAGGAGAGAAGGAAGAGAGGACGATGCCTGGCCATATGGTGTGGAGGTGAGATGTCTAGCCATGGTGGCAAAAAGAGTTGCCGTCGTGCCGTCATGGGGCATAATGAGAGGTGGGAGGAAGGAGGAGGCGGCAACCATCATCATGAAGACTCACCTTTGGGGTATAATGCCGACATTCATCTTCGCTTCTGATCCCTCGTTGGCATTGCGTCAAAAAGGCCCCTGATGGGGTACCAGCTGGCCTTCAAAATAGGACTTCATTTGATAGTCAGGCAGGCCGTAGGCGGTGCATCCACCCGGGAGATTAAAAAAAAAAAAAAAAAAAAAAAAAAGGAGGTGGGAGAGATATAGCAGTGGTGCGTTACTTCTACTCTTCCTTCCCTTGATTGATTTTACATGTTCCCTATCCCAACCTGAGATTTGAATTTGGTTGTTTTTCCTGATACTGATATTCTCAAATCAGAGTTTAAACTCCGATATCAAAATTGTGATTCTCAAGTGTGATTTCAGTCTAATTGTGATTCTAATTTCGATTTCCAACTGTGAGACTCATAAAAAGTCTTAATCTCTAGTATCATAACTGTTCTCCTATTTTGAAAATCGAAGGACCCGCTTTCCAGCAGGTGCAGCCCCCCACCAATAGATGGAGCCTCCCCGACAGTGATAGCGGTGTCTGCTCTTATCAGCACCCCTACCACTACCTCCGGTTGTTCTCCTTAAAAAAAAAAATAATAATAATAATTAAAAAAAAAAAAAAAAAAAAAAAAAATCAAAGTTTCATCTTAATCTCTAATATCATAACTGCTCTCCTATTTTGAAAATCGAAGTTTCATCCTACTTGTCTAATTTCGATTTCCAAACTGTGAGACTCTTCAAAAGGCTTTTTTTTTTTTTTTTTTTTTACTCTTAATCTCTTTGAATCTTAATTTGCTTTTCAATACAAAGTCTGAGATAGTTTCGCTGAGTTTGGCTGTTGAACTACTTGATAACTTGTTGTGACTAAAAAGAAAGAGGTGGTGCTATTGAATCTGAAATTTTCTGAATGGAACATTCTATGTACTGGTAGTCCCAAAAGTGTTCCATCTGTTGCTGGAAATTGTTCCTATTTGTTTTTGGCTGTTGAATCTGAATGGACTCCTCTCCTTTAGGGTTGGGGACCCTCCCTGCGAGGGTTACACAGGGTGGGTGGTGTGATCTTTGAGAGGGAGAGGCGGTGTTGAGGGTTTGTCCTTTTCTGGGCCACGCTGATTTTTGGGTCGGATCAGCTATGTCGGTTGGGGAGAGAGGACAAGGGGTGCTGATGCCAGCATGGTGAGATGTTGAAGGTGCTGTTTCACTTGGAGGGGGTGGGGGAGGAAGGAAGGGGGATCCTCGGCTCTGCGAGGCATACTTTAGGGGATACTGTATGCTGCTGAGGGAGCAGGAGTAGTATTTAGGGGGCAGTTCTGAACAGGGGCTGGGAGGTGACGGGGGGCTTCCCCGCGGAGGCAGTGATCAGACAGGAGGTCGTCTTTTGGGGGAGAGGAGTAATCTGTTTTGGTTCCTGTGAGCCTTGTACATGCAATCGAGTTTTGAATAGGCGCTGGGGTTTCCGTGGGGAGAGAGGGTGGTTTTTCCCTCCCTTCCCCTCTTCTTGTTGGAACAAGTAGGCGCTGAAACATGTATATGGTTTTCTCAATCTTCTGATTTCCTGATTTCTCAATATGTTCTTGAATGCGATAGAATTTTCTGATTAAAAAATTCTTCTTCAAAAAAAAAAAGAAAAAAGAATAAAAAAAGCAGTGGTGCGTTGTCCTTTGAGCACCTGTGCTTGGCAGAGGCGAACAGCAATTGTCGCCGAACGCTACCAGGAAGAGCGCGGGGAGAGAGGGGAGAGGGGAGATTAAGGAGAGATCTTTCTACACCGGCAGTAAAGGAGATCCATCGGATAGTGCTTCTTTATTTATTCATTCTTTGAAATTATTCATTCTAAACAAGAGCGAGAAGGACGATGAGGGGAGGAGAGATGATGTCATTGAGTGAGATGGCACCGGTGCAAGCTTGTGTCCTCTTCTTCTTTCTTTCTCTTTCTTAGTTTCACTCTTCCTCTTCCTGAGTCATGATGATTGGAAACAATCCCAAAGACCACTTTTTTAATAATGAATGAGCAGGGTCATCGTATGTGCCAAATAGTGAAGTTGCTTCCTTACGGTCACTAAGTGCCTGCAACTCTACTAGGGGGGCAAACATCCTTCCCCCCTAATAGGGGGCAAACATCCCTTCCCCCCCTAATAGGGCCTGAGTTAAGGATGTTGTGGCTTTGTGTTTCCCTGCAAGGCTTTCCCTTCTGATGCGCGTAGGGGGCAAACATCCCTTCCTCCGTGTGGCACCATACACATCCGCCGCGTGGCTCCCTGGCTCTCGATGACAGCATCCGCAAGGTTTTCCTTCTGATGCGATTAGGCGAGAGTCGGCTCATGATTAGAAAATACGTGCTATGAACACGAGCACCTTCATAGACCCCGTAACGACTGACTCGAAAGAGGGGAGCATGATTGATTTCATGCTAATACGCCAGTAGTCACCCGATTTAATTTCAATTGAGGATCGATTGAATCCTAGTTAGTTCCTAAGGCGAGCGGCTCGACTGAATCCTAGTCGCACTGGACCACAAATTTGGTTTGGCTTTTAGCTACTGTCTACCTTTTCCAAGGCAGACCGGAGACTTGATCTTCTACTACAAATTCAGTCTGTTTCATATGCCCCTCTGTGTAGGCCTTCGCATTCTTGGTACATGCAGGTTTCCATGTTCATGATGTCATCCCGCACTTATCCTCCTGCGTGCTTTGCCGTTGCTATGTGGTTGTATTATTGTGTGCCTCCTCTCCCGTGCTTTGCTGTGTTGCTGTGTTGCTGTCCTTTGCTGTGTTGTTGTGTTGTTGCATCGCTGTGTGTCTCCACCCTGCCGTGCTTTTCTGTGTTGCTGCATCCTCTGCTGTGTTGCTGTGTTGCTGTGTTGCTGTCTTGCTGTGTCCCTGTGTTGTTCTATTGATGTATTCCTGTGTGCTTTGCTGTGTTGCTGTGTTGTTGTCTTGCTGTGTGGCGCTGCATATCTGCTCCTCTCTGCCCAACAACCCCCCTCCTTGGTTACCCGATTGACTTGCTTGCTCTTGTTCATACTTGACTGTGGGCCTCGCTGTGTCGCTTCGTTCTCGGCCCCGATGCTCTTCTGCACCCTCCTGCTGCAGAGTGCACCGCGAGTTGTCAATCACCCAACTGATTGTCTCCGAACAGCAGCCACAGTCCTCCAATCAGCAACCACCGAAACAGCAGCCAGAGTTTTCTGCTACTCTGCTACTCTCACTCCCACTGAACACACCCAATCACTCTTTTTTGCCAATTATGCCTATGCTGCATCGTGCAGGGACTCTGAGGGAGTTACTCCCTCGAAGGAACCTTGCGCTTGGGGGGGGGAAGGGGGGGGAGGGGGGGGGGAGGGTAGTGTAATGACCTTCCAGAACAACACTTAGAACACTGCACGCTGCACTGTGTGCCTTTGCCCTGCTGCTGTAAGTTGTCTTCTCCGCGCTGCGCTGCATGCCGCGCCAAATCGCTACAGGATTCGAGGCAGACTATCGTCAGAGGGGTCTGCAGATTGTTGAGGGTTCAGCCTCCTGATGAGTGGGTGAGGGTCCACCAAAGCAGTAATGCCACAGTTGCTGTGTCGCCTCGTTCATGGCCTCCCTGCTCGTATCCACCCTATTTGCCTCAGGCTTGCTGTGACTTGCCTTCTGTGCTGCGCTGTGTGCCGTCAGCTTGCCGTAAAGTTCTCTTCTACATGCTGCACTGCGTGCCTTAGTAGTCCACCGAATCCACTCGAAACAGAATTCAAGGCAGAATCTTGTTAGAGAGAGGTCTGCCGATTATCGACAGATTATCGAGGGTTCAGCATCCTGCTGAGTTTGTGAGGGTCCACCAATTGAAAGCAGTCTGTCACTGCTCCTGTGGTATCTAGAAGTGTATCTTCGTCTGTTGCCTACTTCTGTTCATTGTCTCTGCATGTCCGTGAACCATCAACCACAGCCGTGTCAACCTACCTTATCATCCAGCAGTAAATTTCCCCTGCATTGTCAATAGCACAGAAACTAAATGGGAGTAGCTGGTTATGCATTCAACTGCTTGGCCACAAATGTGCCGTGAAGTATGTGAAGCGACTTAACTTAGCATGATGCTCTCTCTCTCTCTCTCTCTCTCTCTCTCTCTCTCTCTCTCTCTCTCT
>BFEA01000415.1:1239485-1258105 GCA_003427395.1 Chara braunii | reverse complement strand
CTCTCTCTCTCTCTCTCTTTCGCTCTCTCTCACTCTCTCTCTCTCTCTCTCTCTCTCTCTCTCTCTCTCTCGACCAACATACCTCGCCGTGACTTCCTATCGTCATCTTCCATCTTCGTTCACTCTGCTCCGGCATCATCTTGCTATACCACCGCAATCCAATTTTAGCAATATAGTCGGGCGTTTGATCAAAGGTAAGGAAGAGAAGAAGAGGGAAGAGAGGTGGGAGTAGACAAAGCAACACGTAGGAGAGAAAGGTGGTGATGAGGAGGAGGGCGGCTAAGGTGCAACAAGGAAGCCGACACTCTAATCGTGACAGGGAGACGGCGAGAAGGGACAATAGCCTACCTGTAGTCGAAGGAGAGGGAGAGAGAAGAAATAGGGATGGGAGGGAGAGGGCAACAAGAGAACAAGAGCAGTCGAAGGAGAGGCGAAAGAGGAGGACTCGGTAGAAAGGAAGTCGGAGGTGAGAGACGTGGTGAGGAGGACATAGTCGGCGATGGTGCAACAACGGTGACACCAACAAAAAAAATGCACACCTGACGAAAAGGACAGAACGGCCGCAGCTCGACTGGCTGGCAAACGGATGACGATGTGCAAAATTTTTGGAGATACCAGCACCACGTGACTGCCATTTTTTCAGCCACGTGTCTGACGACGACGATAAGGCGGGAAAAGAAGAAGGATCCTTTTGCGGGGGAGTTGGGATCTCAGTTGGTACACCTCGTGGACTGTTGAAATGCAGACCCGTGTTCGAACAACTCCGCTGGAAACAGACGAGTGAAAATATTACGATCTAAAAAAAAAAAAAAAAAACTACGATTCTAAAATATAACCTAGGGCGCATCAAATCATCAGTTCGATGGTGATTTTTTTTATTTTTTTTTCTTGTTTTTTCTGGTACGGTGGTGGTGATATCTCAAGGGTGTCGCCCTCTTTAACAGAAAAAGGAGGAAGTTACCGCTTACCAGTAGTAGAATGACTGCTACGTCAGCCACGTGTGATCACGATAACCAAAAAAAAGGCGGGCAAGGAAGAAAAAAAACGCCAGACGGAGATGAGGTGGGCGGGCGGGCGACGTGGGAATTGGGAGGGAGTTTACCGGTGGTAGATTGAATTCTGCTTCAGCCCACATGTCCGGAGAAGACGACTGGGCGCCACAGGTGAACCCGCCAGCCGCGAGCATCCGCCACCATAGCACCAGCGACAGCGATGACGAAACCCCCACCGTTCTGCCCTGCACCGCCCAAGGCAGCAATTGCGTGGTCTTTCTGAAAAAACGTCACCCCGCAGCAATTGCGCGGTCTTCCGAAAAAACGTCACGTCGAAACAGCACAAGCCACCGCGCTGCGGACAAGTCCCCCGCCGACCCCAGCCACCGCCCAAAACTGCCACATCAGCAACGGCAACAAACATGAAACGTCTACGCGACGAGGATAAATTGGTTGGCAGCCTGGCAGCCGCACATGCCGCGCATCATCATCGGATACGGCAGGGCGACACTCCTGGGAGAAGAGAGGAAAAAAAAGAGAAGGGAAAGAAAAAAGGAAAAAAAAAGGGCGATACCAAATCCTTCGGGCAAGAGCAGAATTTCTTGTAAAAAAAAATAAAAAAAAATCCCTCGGGCAACGAAACAACGTGGCGCACAAAAAAAAAAAAAGACAAAAAAAAACAACGTGGTGCACCAACAGGCTCTCGGCAACGAAACAACGTGACGCACCACCAACAGGCTCAGGCAGTACTCACACTAGCTGTATCTCAAATGTATCCGACCGCATTTATGCGGCCGTGGATGCATCTGAATGTAAATACGTCCATAAGTAAGTAAAAAAGTCCTAGTGCGAGTATGCCCTCAGTTGGTACGCCCCTGAGCTGTTGAATAGAGACTCAAGCTCGAATCCAGACAGTATCAGATGAAAAAAGAATACATCGTTCTGAATTGCATGGCGCCAGGCCTCACTACTGTAGCATGGGAAAAAGAGATATAGGCCGTCGATCTGCGTTATGTACGGCCAGTATCTCTTAATCTGTGCAAGTGGGACCTTGCCCCTGCGGCCGGTCGGTTTAATGATGATTGATGAAGGCCTTCGCCCCTTTCACCCCCCCCAAAAAAAGACAACGTGGTGCACCTGGGCCGTGCTGGGACAACGCTGGTCAGAGCTGGGGTGAGTCGTGTTGCCCTGTAACCCAGCAGGGTGGGAGTGCGAGGCCTGGAAGAGCCGGGCAGGGAGTAAGACAGTGCTGGAGAGCTTTAGAAGGGTTGCTAGGGATCCATAGGGTTTTGAGCATTTGTAGGACCTCGTGGCCAGACCTTTTTTCTGAAGTTTGTCGTAGTAATTTTCTAAGTCGTTCAAAATTTTCTTAGCCAAAGCGGGGTAATGGCCCTGGTATCTCAAACTTAAAAAAAAAAAAAAAAAAAAAAGGGCCATAGCCTGTAGGTGTATCTGTTCTGATATCTTTTTTTCTTTAGAAAGCTATGTTCTTCTCTGAATTTCACCTCGCACTACCACTACTACTAATTGTAATAGGGCTATTAACAAAAAAAAAAAAAAACATCTGATTCTTAGCAAACCAATCATGGGTTAGAATCGCGCTAGGTTGAGGGCATACTCACACTAGCACCTTTTTACTTAGTTCTGGACTGAGGGGATAGTACTCGCACCGGGACCTGATGACCTCAAATCCCAAGATTTGAGGAGGCAGTTTTCAGGTCACATTGGCGATCCCCGCTACCCGAATGTACTTTTTGGTAACCCTTTTGTCGGCAGCCTGCCGGGCCGCAGAAGGGCCCTTTTGACACCACCACCAAAGGTGGTCTAAAATTACATTTTCTATTTTTTCTTTCTCCGTGAGGTATTTCAAGAAATTTGTGCATTGAGCAACCTAGAGAATAGTAGAGATACACCACTGGTTTCCCGATCAGCATTGCACAAAGTCTGTTGATGTTTGTAGGGGAGGCGACCTGAAGGGAGGCACAGGGATTGGTCCTGTTGGCATGGTCCCTGATGCTACCTGCTATTGTGACGCTCAGGGGGTTCCAAAATTATGCGATCTCCTGATTGCATGCACGAAAGTTAGTTCACATGGCGGAGAAGGAAGAAGGGGGCGAAGGGATGAATGAGGAACCGAGCGTATCAGAACGAACAGGATTTTGTATCAGCACCAAATCGGGCCAGAATCCATGTTGACACCAACTTCAATTGCAGGACCTTCACGATTCTTGTTGGCTTGCAGATTCTCTACCACCCATCCCTGTCATGTGCAACCCCCTGCATCTTCGATTGGCGGTGGTCGTCCAGGTGACACCATTATGGCCCGCCGGATCTTGCTTGGTTTTGCTTCATCACTAGAAATACGCTCGGAGGTAGTCGACGAGGAGAGGGTGGTGGAGTGGTCTAAGCCATTTAGCTCGAAGGGGAGGAAAAAAATTGGATGCTTCGTCACTGAGATCGACAAAGTGGACGATCCGGTGCTCTCGAGGGAATCGATGATTGGGTCGAGAGAGGGAGAGGAGATAGTCGGGATAATCCGGAGGATATTATCGCATAGGGACTCGTAGTCCTCTACCGCGGGAAAAGTTCTGGAGACGATGCAATACAACTCCATATGGTTATATTGCCTCCAGGCGACACTGAAAAGAAGGACATTTAGAGGGAAGGAGGGGGAGCGGTGTGGAAAGACTGTGCACAGAAGTCGCACAGCAAAGTGGTGGCAGAAGAGCTGGTTGGGGAATATGCGATAGGTCGGGGGAACTCGATGTGGGGAAGAGGAGAAAAGGATAGATAATCAAGAGGGTAGCGGTAGATGGGACGAGGACGGAGCGCTCGCGCGGGGAGGAGGACGGAGACGAAGCGCGGAGGGAGTTGTGGAGGAGGGAGATGGTGAGTGAGAGCGGCGGTGCCGGCGGGAGGATTTTGTGCCATCGTGTCAGCTGGCAACGTCGGAGGGGACTTTGCGGTTCAGAGCAGATCGTCCTCGTGCAGCAGGTGGCACTCGGGACGGAGGAGCCTCCTGGGGACTGCTGATGCCTCCTCTTCTTCCTTCAATGTTGATCAGGCTTCCGACTCTCCGTCCGCCGACAGACCAGCGATGGCTATGCGACCTAAATCGTCGTCTGATGACACCTCTCCGTGTGCCCGATGAGCATTCCAGAACTCATTCAAATCGGAATTATTCGGCGCGAGCTCGTTCATGTGCAAATAGTATTAAACCGTGGGATAATGATTGTTCAAGTACTGACAAAAATCCTTTGTGCAATTTGCCCAAATTACTGTCGGCGTTAACGTTCTCTCTAAAGTGACAGTCTCGGTCTGGCTAGGATCGCTCGGATTGAAGGAGATGATGTTCGTTGGCAGATCGTCGGTGAGCTGAGACAAAAATGTGAGGATCTCATAGGCGACAGTTGCTCTGCCTCCTTCGGCGATCTCTCAACAAAGAAGACCAACCAAGGTGCCGCTGGTCTCCGTCTCCGCTGGCAACACTTGCACTAGCACCAGCGAGATCTCGTTATAGATCTCCAACTCCCGATTGTTGTAATATCGTGCCCAGTGGCACCTCACCGTTAGCATGCACACGCCGTCCTTTGGTGGAAGTGATCTGTCGACACGCCGATTGAACCCTATACCTCACGCCATGCCTGTCACCCACGGGAGGGTCGGTTGTGACTCCTATAATCTGCAAGAAAATTGTTAGTCCACATCCACATAAAGAAGACAGGAACCGACTATAGACACAACCACAAGTCTCTCATAGTCCGCCGTGTGGAAGAAACAAAAAGTATGGTTCCATTCAGTCCAAAATAATCGGGTTCACTTCGCTACTCCCAATCCCAGAAGTAGGTTCTGAGTCCAAATCGGAAAAATCAGTCTGAGTCCCGATTGACCTCACTAACAGTCTAGGGCGAATCCTCCTCCCGATCGGATGCCGCCGGTAACTGGCCCGCTGGTCCCATGGAATAGTGCTCGAACTCTCAGTGTCAGAGGTAGAATCGAGGGCCCATCGCGGCCACTGTTTTCGATCTAGTTTCACCATGGGTCGACCTTGCCGCCTGTCCCCCTCAGAAACTCAGCGATTATGTCCTACTCCCAGCCAACTGAGTCACCCTGTCCGTATCTCGTCTGAAATTTCCCCTCTCGTTGAGGCCCTCGTGGGTTCAGGTCTCGGCCTGTCTTACCCTAGTCCCAGCTCCGTCTAAGATATTCCCGCCCGGTTCGCAAGCCCTCGTCTGGCCCAACAATTATGGTCTCGGCCCAAACCCCTTGTCCAAAGTCACGGTCTCGTCCAGAGTCTCGGTCTGTTAAAGTATTGGTCTCATCAAATTTCCGGTCCTCATCTGCGATTCCTTGGTCACGTCTGAAGTTCCCGTGTGTGCCCAAAGTCCCAAGTCCCGCCTGAAAAAGATCCGTGTCCAGCACCTCGATCAGAACCAAAGTGTCATACTGTTCTCTATCATCCAGGCTCGAACTCCTAAAGTACCAGTCTGTTCCGCAAGCCCTGGTCTGATCCCAAAACCCGTCTCCTCGTCCTTGGTCCCGTTCTGGCCCGAAGTCTCAGTCCCGCTCAGAGGCCCCGTTCTGCGCTCAAAGATCCGGTCTCGTTGACGTCCCCACCCCGCCGATGTTCCCAGTCCCATCCAGAGTCTAAGTTCCATCAAAGTCCTGGATCACACCCCTTAGCCATGATTTGAGCCCAAAGGCTCTGCTTGCTGACTGTCCCGATTATGCCCAACCCTTTCCGTTGATTGTCTCGACTCGACGCCGATAGGATACGCCCGCGAGCGCGCACGTGCAACCACGTAAATCCCGATCCCAATCACGCACGTTCGTTCGCGTGTGCGCACGACTAGATTCCTACCACGCCCGCTCGTGCTCGTGTGGATCTCGATCCCGATAATCGCGCTCGTCCGTGCGCGTGTGCGAGCAGCCGCACGAGTTCCGACCCTGATCGCGCGCGCCTGTGCGTGTGTGTGTGGTGTCCCGGAGGTGCCCCGTGCGCGTGCGACCCGATTCCGATCGCGTGCGCCCCGTGCGCGTGTGCGCGCAACCGTGCGGATCTGATTCCGATCGTGCACGCCGGTGCGCTTGCGCGCGCAGCCACGAGGGTCCCAACCCCGATCGCACACGTTGGTGCGCTTGAGCGCACAACCGCGCGAGTTCCGATCCCGCTCGCACACGCCCGTGCGCATGTGCGTGGTGCCCGGAGGTTTTGATTCCGATCGCACATGCCCCGTGTGGATCTTGATTCCGATCGCGTGTGCCCGTGCGCTTGTGCGTGCACCCGTGCGGGTTCTGACCCCGATCACGCTCGTCCGCGCAAGCAGCCGCGAGGGTTCCGATCCCGCTCCCGCGCGTCCGTGCATGTGCGTGTAACGGTGCGGGTCCTGATTCTTATCGGGCGCTCGTGCGTGGTGATGCACGCAGCCCCGTACACCCTGACTGTTCGCGCTTGTACGCGCGAGCGCACGTGCGTGTGTGCGCTCTCCGCCTGTGCCTGATTGTTGGGCACGTCTGTGCGCACCAAATCCTGTTCCGCGCAGGTTGCGCGCTGGTGCTTGTGTATGTGCGCACTTAACCCTGACGTGTGTCCGACTGCATGGTAACGCACGCGACTGCCTGCGCTTGTGTGCGTGCGACACTCTCCATCTGTGCACACATGGTGAACAACACTTCGAATCTTCGCTGAAACTAATTCTGAACTCGTGATCTTTCAACATTTTAAAAGTTTTTTTAAAATGGAGTTTCAACAATTTCAGATATGCTGAAAATGCGGAATACCTCTACGTTGAGTCAATCTTAAAAATATTCGGTTTTTGCCCCTTTGTCTGAGTGTATAAAAATGCTGAAGATTCTGAAGATTCTGAAGTGGTGAAGATGCTGAAAATTCTGAAGTACACACCCCTCTGTCCGATTGTATAGAAACGCTGAAGATTCTGAAAATTGTGAAGTGGTAGAAACACTGAAGATTCTGAACCCCCCCGCCCCTCCCCTTGTTTTGTTTTTTTAAGCAGGGGGGTTGCAAATCTTCAATGTTTTTACCACTTGAGAAGTTTCAGAATCTTCAGCGTTCACCCCTCTGTCTGAGTAGGTAGAAACGCTGAAGATTCTAAAGTGGTGAAGATGCTGAAAATTCTGAAGTACACCCCCCTCTATCCGAGTGTATAGGGACGCTGAAGATTCTGAAAATTGTGAAGTGGTGGAAACACTGAAGATTCTGAACCYCCCCCCCCCCCCTCCTCCTTCCGTTTTGCTTTTCTAAAGGGAGGGTTCCAAATCTTCAGCGTTTTCACCACTTCAGAATTTTGAGAATCTTTAGCGTTCGCCCCCTTGTGCAAGTGTGTAGAACACGAAAGATTTTGAAGATTCTGAACTGGTGAAGATACTTAAAATTTTAAAGTATACCCCCCTCTTGTCCGAATGTGTAGGAACGCTAAAGATTCTGAAAATTATGAAGTGGTGAAAACGCTGAAGATTCTGACCCCCCCCCCCTTCCCCCCTTGCACTCTATCCGAGTGTCCGTGCCCAACTATGTATAAAAGCTGAATAAATGTTGAATATTAGTATGCCCGTTAACCTTCACTCCATCTGTGTGCGTGCGTGCGTGCCGTTTCCCGCTAGCGAATTTGGTCTTTCCCCTTACTTTCTCGCTCCTTGTAGCTTCCGCGGTTCAGCGCTCTTCTTCCCTGGTATGCCCGTAGCTCGCCCGTTCGCACTCTCCTCCTGTGCGTCTGTGCGTGCGTAAGTGGGAAGCGTCGATCTCCTTTCGTGCACCCGTAGGTGCGCATGTCGGAAGTGTCCTCTCGTTGAGCCCGGTTAGACTCCAAGTTATATACTTTATGCGCCCTTTTCTCAGAGTGCCCAACTCCCTTGTGTGCTCCGGGCTGCCGACTAGTTGCAGCACCCCGGTACCATGGCTCCCCCGAGCCTGTGCCCGGGCCTGTTTGGGCCCCTAAAGAGTTTTCAGCGAAGGGGACCTTTTCATCGAGTACAACTTGAAGGTCTTTTGCAGCGCCTTGGTACGGGGCCTCCTTCCGAACCTAGGTCCGGGCCTGGCCTCCCGTGGTCCCCACATGGAAGGCACCGGGCCTTATAGAACTTTGCAAGGCCCAAACCCCAGAATTTATAATCCCATGTCCTGAGGGCCCTTTTTCCAACTTTAGGCCGCAGCCCTCTTTAGGCCTCACGTACAACCCAAATGCAACGATCTCGAGAGTGCTCGCGTTGCGTTTTCTCTCAATTTGGACCCCGTGACAAACTTTTGTGGTACCGCTGCTTAGTCCGCCCGATGGATCGTCTTACAACAGAAAAATTCCCACGAGAAATGAAAGTTAAAAAAACATGCCATAAAAAAAAACCCTTCATATTTATAAATTATCATTCCAATGTTTGTCAAATTCTAAAATTTTCAGTTTTATTTGATAAGTTTCCGTGTAAATATGAGTTTTCCCTTCCAACTACATCTATTTGTTCAAGATGGAATGAAAGTCTGGACGAGTTTATGAAATATTTTAATTAAGCTTTCATTCTGCTATAACAAATATCTTCTAATTTAGATTCAATTAACATATTTATGACTGAAAATCCTTAATTAGAATGACAGTCCACAATGGAAAATTTTCCCAAGAATAAAATAATCATTTTATAGTAAAATTACATTCTAAATTTTAAAATTTTATTCCATTTTAAAAAATGTCATTGCAGATTTAAATTTTTTCGTCTAACTTGAAAACTTTCACTTCAGGAATAAGGTATCCCTTCTTATTTGAACTGCATGCTAGAGATAGAATGAAAATCTTGACGAATTCATGAAATATTTTAATTGGACTGTTATTCCATGTAAGGATTTTAAGTCATAAATATGTTACTCCAATCTAAATAAGAAGATATTTGTTGTCACAGAATGAAAGTTTAATTACAACATTTCATAAACTCGTCTAGACTTTCATTTCATCTTGAACAAATAGATTTAGTTGGAAGGGAAAACTTATATTTAGACAAGAACTCATCAAATAAAACCGAAAATTTTAGAATTGGACATACATTGGAATGATAATTTACGAATATGAAGAATTTTTTTTTATGAAATATTTTTTTAACTTTTATTTCTCATGATAAATTTTTTGTTGCAATTAAAATATTTCATGAACTCATTCAGACTTTCATTCCATCTCTAGCATGTAGTTCAAATAAGAAGGGATACCCCATTCTTGGAAGGAAAGTTTTCAAGTAAGACGAAAAATTTTAAAATTGGAATGACATTTTTTAAGATGGAATGAAAATTTAAAATTTAGAATGTAATTTTACTATAGAATGATTATTTAATGATGGGAATTTTTTATGTTGCAAGAGCTGACGCCTTCTAGTGTCTTGCCCATTGCCCAACTCTTAATGTGAATCCGACCCTCTCGTCCTTGTCTTTCATCCGGAGCTTCTGACACTCGTTCTGCAGTAGCCGTTCCTTTATGTCTTGGCGGTGATGTGCCTCAATAGTGTGCGTAAATGAGGCTCATGAATCCGCTCTTTCCTGACCCCTCAGTCTCGGTACTCGTCGTGCAAATATGATATTGTATCCTTTTAACGTCGATTATGTTCCCACCAGACAAAACAATTGAATTCAACACCCCTCAAGTGTTATCATTGAGGAAGTAAAGGGCGGCGTAAGGCTGGAGTCATCCGACAACGCTGACCGTTGTGAATTCAGTCCACTTGCGGATGTAAGAAGCATGGAAGGGAGGGATCGTAGTGAGGCGAATCTCCAAGGTTAGAAGGGGATCGGCCCAAGATGGCTAGAGAGTTGGAAGATCTGAAGGGAGAAAGAAGGTAGAGAAGCGATTCATTTGCGTGAAGGGTAAGGGCGAAGAGGGGGAAGTGGACGATCAGGGGGATCAATGTTACTATTCCGACGAGAAAAAGTATCAATACACTCGGTTCCCAGGACTTGCCGCCATGGTCGAGCCAGCCGCTGCCGCGAATCCGCTACCAACGCCTGCCCCCACTCGTAGAGGCTCGTGACCACCGCATCACGCCGTTGAATGCCGATAGTGTACAGATCGCTACTGAAGGCAACGATCACCATTACGTCGCTTTGAGTAGGCCGGGAGAAACACTCGAACGTCGAAGCTTCCACCAAGATGACAACCGATCCCAACTCCGTCGAGGTCGTTACTTCCACGGCCGCGTACCAGGCCCGATGGTTGAACAGCTGCGCAAATCGGAGGAGATCGGGACTGAGACGAGGATGCGCAACTTGGCAAAACTGTAATGAAGATCGAGGCTAAAGAAGTTGTGGAGAAAGAGCCGGTTCGATGGCAAAACTCATGGCAAAGACCAAGGAGAAGTAGTGCCAGACGAAGGGAAGGAAGCAAGATCCTGGTTTGGGCTAGAGAAAGAAGACGAAGGCGAGATAGGGTTTTCAGAGGGAGGGAGAGGGCGAAGGTAGGATGTATGGCAAACAATGGTAAAAGAGTTATGGCTAGCGCCGGTCTCAGGTGCTATGCGCACAGTATTGGCTCTGTTAGGAACGAGTTCCACTACGCGAAAGCAGCCAGAGAACTTGGAAGCGAGTTTCCGGTCGCGTGCACATTTGGGTACCTGCACTAGGTCCCCTAATTTATATTGGTGCCGTGGGCCTGCATTTCCATTCCAGGCCTCGTAACTACGAACCTGCCTACCGTAGGCTAATTTAGTCATTTTCTGCCTCTTTCGGCCTAGCTTGGGGATAACCTTTTCCATTAAATCCGCATATCGCTTAGCCTTGGCCTTGAGGGCCGACCGTGTGTCCCTACCCTCTTTTACGGCATTTTCCGAGACACTTCGATTATCGACACATGGAATACTGTTGGTTCGGAGTTGAAAGGGGGTGAGTCCGATCGACTCATGCGGGGTCGCTCGATGGATCCCGATGATTTGATACACTATCTCGGGCCAAGGACACGTGTCATTGGCCGCAAGGTTCCTGCGAAGAGCGGTCTTAATCATGCGGTTAGTATTCTCCGGTAACCCATTGGACTGAGAGACATGGGGAGCAGTGTGTCGGAGAGCAACTCCATGACGCATTAGTAATTCCTCTACCTCGGCTTTGAATTCAGACCAGTTGTCGGTTTGAGTCTCTTCTGTATCTAGATAGGTATAGAGGAATCAGTCGATGTACGTAGGTATTTCTGAGGCCTTACGTGTCTTATAGGAGTAAACTTCGATGTACTTCGAGAAATGGTCGATCAACACCAAGAGAATATAATACTCACAACGATTGGGGCCATGTGGTACGTCAATATCTGTCGTGTCCATACTGACTCGCTGGAAAAGACGTTCTACCTTCTTCATGACTATCGTGTTCGGCCCACGAATGGGCGCACAATCGGCTGCACAGACTAAACAATTAGCAACCACGTGCCTCACGCCATCACGAATATTAGACCAGAGCCATCGATCTTGATCGATAGTCGCTTCAATGATACGTATCGCAAAATGAGCGGCCTGTTCCTTGTGCGCCAAATTGGTCCTGTCATATCGCAGGAATGGATGGGAAACCGTCAACCACAATCCTGATCCGTCCGTTTTACGCTTTTCTAAATGACTGTTGATCCATCGATAATCTCGTGACCTCTCGGATGCTCGACGCCTCTCATGCTTAGTGAGAGGGTTCAAGGGTTTACCAACTAATTTAGCCACTAATGTTTTATCCGTCCGTACTTCACCCCTTCGGTATTTTTCGTTGTATTCGGGACCGTCAGTTCTGGCAGCCTCGAATCGAACTTCCGTGAGGAGTTGGCCCGTCTGACACAGCGGGCATTTCCATGCTTTACTATTCGTTCGATATCGAACATACGCGCCATGCGCACGATTGATACACGTGACACAATCTACCTAGTCAGTAGACCCAAACTCATAGAGATAGCAATCAACCCCATAAACGTGTGCAATACACGTGCAGAAATAACAGAATTTGTCCAAGAGATTTGCGAAAAATTTCGAATGTGGAGGGGGAACGAAATCGGTGGGGTTGAGGGAAGGGGAAGAAGAAGAAGGGGTCGCCATTGCTCTGGGAGAAAAAAAGGGGGAGAGAGAAAGTGGGATACGTGTCGAGTCTGTCGACTCAATTCTTCAGAAAGATCTCCACTCTACCGTACCGAGGCTTGTTCTTTGGCCCTGGATCGTGCCACGGTGTCACCTTCTCATTCCTGGGTACCTTGTCGGCTGTGTGTTTTTTTAACGGGGAATGAGGGAATTAAACTCCCCTTGAATCCCGTTGAATTCTCGTTAAACGCGAAAACGGACGGCTCCCGCGCTTTCCGAAAAAACGGAATTGATGCACTGGGTCCGGAACACGTGGCCCTAGGCAAAAAAAAAAAAAAAACCTAGCCCCTGAAGCACCTCTTATACCACCGAATTAGACCAACACCGACCGGCCTGCCACCTGCCACCTGCCACTCACCACCCCCCCGACACCAGTCCCCAAACCCACCCGGAAGCCCTCTAAGCCATCCACCCCCACATCCCCCAACCCCCAAGGCCGCAGTTATGTGTGTGCAGGGGCGAGGTCCTATTAGCAGTCGGATAGGAGTGTGTCTGATCCTGTGTGACACTGAGTGGCAGCGGCGTGATAGGTTCATTACGAATTTCTGGGCTAAGAAAACAGAAGAAAGACAAAAAAAAAAAAAAAAACCCCAGAGACCTTTCATCGAAAATCACGGCAGAGTGCTTCCCAACCATCAGATCACAAATGATCTGATGGTGGTGGTTGCAACAACAATGAACAAAGTAACCGCCACATTTTTTGGTTTTGTCAGTACTGATCCTGACACCCTCCATATGCTCCGTGATTGAAGGAGGGCTCCACCCAATGAGATAATTGCACAACAACAAGTGAAATACTGAAAATCTTCTATACAGTGGGCCTAAGGCCGACCCCACCCTCGTTTGGGGTTGGCCACACCCCCAACCGATTGAAAAGATTCTGGCGGGAAGCTGTCTTTGCACGACATGCCAGTGTTAAGCAGAGGAGGATGGGAACGAAGATCTCCTTACTTTTTTAGGTAATACAAGTAAAATGCTGACCGTGGGATCACGAGTACTGCACGACAGGATTTGGGTCACTCAACTGCCCCTCAAACTTGTTTCTATCCTATCCCGTTGCTAGTGGGACCTCGCCCCCGATGTGTTGTGTGTGCGCGCATGTGTGTATGTGTGTGCCTGCGTGTGAGAGTGTGTATGTGCATGAATATGTATGTATGCGCGTGTTTGTGTATGTGTGTGTTTGTAAGTGTGTGTTTGTATGTGTGTGTGTGTGTGTGTGTGTGTGTTTGTCACAGTTTGTGTGTGTTGTGTGTCTCTGTGTGTGCGTGCGTGTCTATTTATTTATTATTATTTTTTTTTAATGTTTTTTTTTTTTTAAGTACATGAAGTAAAAAAAACATAAAAAATGTTGTTGTACATCTTTGAAATGTCTATAACCCTATATTTTTAGCTTGTTTTTCTGTTTTTTTTTTTTAGCCCTAAAAATATCTTTGTGTAAAAAAAACAAAAACAAACAAACTATTTTCATCTTTTTTTTTTTCCCCCCCATTGTCTTTACGTTTTTGATATTTAAAAAATATAGTGAAAGCTCTAAAAGAGGTTGAAGAGCTAAAAAAGATCTACAACCCTATATTTTTTATTTTGTTTTTTGATTATTTTTAGCCTGCGAAAAAAAGTCATCGCGGATCCCGTTGTAACCCGTCTAACGGGCTTTTCAACGGTGTCGGCGCGAATACCCTTACAAGGGTATCCGCCCTAGTTCTTGCAAGGGACAAAAAAAAGTGAATTAAAGATTGAATATACCGCGCGAGTCGCGACAGTCTTCGTTGTTTACGTGACAGGATGGTTGACTAGAATAGAGAGTGTGTGGGCTCGCAGACTTGAGTCACGCGTGATCGTTTTTAATTGTTTATGATTGAAGAGTCGGCGTGATCGCCGGCCAGATTTTTTTTTTTTTTTTTTTTGACTAAACTAGTATTAAAAAGGTTTTATTTTTTGATTGGTGCATTTACCTATGACTTGCGCATGCATACGGAGGACGATGTCGACGACGACATGATTCGGTATAGCCGCGCGGTGGGCGCGGAGGTTGGTGGTCGACAGTTCGGTCGATAGGCCGATGTGTGGGGTTAAAATGTTTCGGGAGATTGGCGCGTCGCGCGGCGTCCGTTTATCTAGGCTTCCATCAGAGCTAGACCTAGCCTTGGGCCTAGCGCTATTAGTTACAGTATCGGACTTTCGTCAAGGAGATTCGGGGATCAAGGTTGAGCGGCGACGACACGGGAGCGTGGGAGGGACGCAAAGGAATCACAGGGTTGAGGGCCCGACGGGCTATCCCCTTTCGTTTTGCCCTCGGCAACGTTGGAACGATACTAGCGGTGCTTGATCCTCGTTCGTCGTATTCTTACGATTAAAAGATTAAACGTCTTTATTTATTTATAGTTGTATCTCGACTCAGGCGCAACGCTGGGTTAGGAGGCCGTGCAGCCAAAACCCTTGAGCGTGCGCTTCCGATGTGGACCTATGGGTTCCGGCGTGTTCGAGATGTTGGCGGGATTCCGCTATCCTGCCTACCTCGAGAGACGGGCCGAAAAGGTCAACATAGTCGAGAGTGGTGAGGTCCGTGGTCGTGACTTCCCTCGCTTTCCACCTGGTGAGTGTTGATAGCCTAAAGAAAACTTGAAAGGGGGGGTTGGACGCCTGTTGCTACCGCCAGGGAGTGCGCTAAGGCCTGTTTCACCCAGGCCTGTGGTGTCGATTTTTGCAGCAGGGGCATCGGGGACCATCCCGACGACCGAGTATAGGTCGGGCACTGCGGCGCCCCTTGATTTTCTAGCGGACTGATCCGACAGACGGGCTGGTGCGCACTTTCCCAGCCGACTTCAGCCTCAGCGACCACCGTTCCGCTGTCTGTATCGGCTTACATACCCTACGATGTCTGGTTCAACTCGTACATCGGCACAGACGAGGGCAGGAGGCGGCGACGAGAAAGGCTGAATCTGGAGGGGAGTTGAGATAGGTGCGCGCGGAGGGTAGAGAATGCTGGCGGTTGGTGTAGGGAGAGAGGCAACAGGCAGCAGGAGAGACTGGCAGGAGGGGAGGCGAGTGGCGGAGTCTATCGGTCGAGAAGGGCCGGGCCAGGTGACCGTTGGGCGCTACACGAATAGCAGCAGGCGAGGCGAGGCAGCGGAACAACATGCGCCGACGCAGTGAAGAGGGGGAGTAAACGAACCTGGCGCGAATCCGAGGCCGGGTGCATTCGAAGTTGAGAAGCTAGTGAGAGAACTATGGCCGGACTGTAGGAGACACAACTCGCCCGTTCCTTAACGGAATCGGGCGAAGTAAAAACCGGGTTTGGGGTTTTGACCCCGGGCGACTTGAATGATGAGGTCAGTTTTAGAAGAAACTTAGTGAAATGAGAGGTTAGTGAGAAAGGTTGTGCGCGGAGCTATGGCGGGAGTGGGGGAAGTGAAAGTGACAAAGTCGTGGATTCCTCAATTTCTAACGGATTTCAACCGAATAAAAACCGATTCTGCGATTTGTAGCCGGGCGAATCTCTTAATAGGTTTAGTTTTGATGATAGGTTAGTGGGATAGAAGTTAGTAGAGAAAAACGGAGCGTGGAGGTGTAGCGATGGTGAGAACAGTTATGATAGAGGGGGAGAGAACAGTAGCAGAGTCCCTTAAATTTACGGAATCGGGCGGGGGAAGAGCTGAAACTGAGGTTTCTGGCCAGGGCGATTCTTCCTGCGATGTTAAGTTTTAGATGAAAGTTTGTAGGATAGGAATCAGTGCGACGAGGTATGGCGATAGGAAGAAAGAGTGAGGAGAAAAAGTTGAGCGATTCGGTCATTTGTAGACCGATCTTGATTGTTCGAAAAGCCTGGTTGAGGTTTAGGTGGCGGGCGAATCCATTGATAAGGTCACGTTGGTAAGATAGTTAGTAGAATGGGAGAGGGGTTAAGAAAGTGGTGCGCAGGTATGGAGAGGTGATGGGAATAAAAATCGAAACTTCGCTTGATTGCCTATGAGATCGAGTGAGTTTGAGTGTTAGTCGGGCATCTTGGAACTGCGAATCCGATGGTTGGTCCGGGTTAAAGAAGTAGTAGTTAGCTTTGGGGCGGCAAGGCCGCGAACAACGCAGGGAAGAGGAAGAAGAGAAATAAAAATGGAATGAACCTTGCTGTGTTTTAACGAAAGGTTCATTCCGAGTTCGATTCGGCGGAAGCAGCTGACGAGCCGCGCGGTGTCGGAGCGGTTTCAGTTTGACCAGTACGGACTAAAGAGGCTGCGCCAGGGGGATCGAGTGAGGATGAGTGGAATCAAGAAAGGAAAAGCAGTGAGGAAGAGAGAGCGAGGATGTATTTCCGAACTGTCAATGTGGGGCAACCTGGCGAACTATGGTGCCGGGTGATAGGGGTTGAGTAAGGTGGCAGTGTATACTTTTGTGTTTCAACGGAAGGTTCGTTCTGACATTGTGCCCAGAATAGCAGAGAAGTGAGCAGTGAGACTGGGGGCTCACTCGTTGGCCAACGTATATCGGATGTAGTGACAAGAGGGGCAACTAGCGGGAGTAGAAACTTACCTGCGATCGGGACGCCAATCACCTGCCGAACCGAGTGGCGAAGAAGTGAACCGTGGGATCGCAGGCTTGCCAGTTGGCCGGGTGGATTGCACTTTTTTGAGGGGCATGTTTAGCCGAATTCTAGCTGAGAGCTTCACTACGGTTGTGCTTATTTGACCGGAGGGGCGGAACTGTTGTCTGTCTCGTTGCGTATGTGGGTGGCGAAAACGGGGGCACCGTTTGTCTTGGCACTCGAGAATAAAGAGGAGGGGAGCTACAATGACTAGCTGCAGTACGCTTGGCACTAACTCTGGCGGAGGTTTGCTTCGGGGTCTCTTGCCGCATTTGCGAGAGTGTGCGGACGACTGCAAACGAGCTGGTTGCTCAGCCCGTTATATGAAGTAGTGGGAGGGGGCAAACAATGGGGGTGTAAACTATTAGGAGGGTTGACACACTGCTCATATTGTCGAACGAGCGTTATAAGGCTAATTGTGGGTTGAAGGTTGATCTGCTGGCCAAGTGCCCTGTACGTCGTGGTTAACAAAGTACGAACTGTGGGACCTCGTTGCTGGTTGTGCTCACCAAGTTCACTCGCCGCTGAGCAGCTGGGCTTCGCTGTTTGCTGTCAGCTCTGCTACTGTGCGCTGACACCGGGAGCCTACTCGTGGTGAACAGCGTGAGGTGCATTGAATAATGTTTGTTGTCCGAAGGAAGTAAGGCTGGCCACGAGAGTGAAGGGTTGCTCGCTGGCCGGAGCGCTGCTCATTTCTGCCGTATGGAGAGGCAAGGGGCGAAGGGCAGAATTACAGGATTATATGCTGGCCGGTACACTGCCCACACTGCGAATTGAAGTAGTGTGAGCTCCGTCGTGGGTCGGATACTGACCAGAGTTTGGTGAAGGCTGCATAGCCGGTGCTTGTGCACACCATAGTCGCTGTAGGGCTAGTTGGACACCACTGCTGCAGTATTGCGATTTGGGACGTCATCAGGAGGGGTTGAGTTCGGCGATTTGACTCCGGGCTGACCAAGCGGTCACTTTGGCCGCCATTGCGGGGCCCTCAGACGCTGAAGATTTGAAGGCCCTCTCTTGCGAGCCTGAGTGCATCCCCCCTGTATCTCGAGAGTCCGAAACCCCTCCTTCTGCCCTTCTAAATCTAAGTCTAGTCCTGATCTGAGGGGAATGCGGCAGGCGGGATTGCAACCTGTAGGACCGCAACAAGACTCTGTGGGGAGTCATCCCACCGATTGCGGGAGCTCTGCTGGAACTTAAGAGGAGTTCTGGAGGCAGGGAACTGAAAGGTAATCATTGCTTTCCCTCTATAAACCCAGTTATAGCCCCTACCTGTACTACGCATTGCATGTTTGACTGAGTATATGGTGTGCAACCCCACTTTTACTTGTTGTTTGACTTTCAGGATACAACTCAGACTAAGTAAAGGAATGCGTGTGTAATGGCAGCTTCAGTTTTTTGACTGCCTGAACATTTTTAAAAGAAAAGTACTTCCGAATTGTAAAAAGAGTTTCGAATTTCAACAAAAATTGCGAAAAAAAATTGTGAATTTAAAATACTGGGAAAAAAAAATAATTGGAATTATTTTTGAATTTCCAAAATAAATATCGAATAAGGAATTATATTAATTTTATGTATTTTCAAACTTTTCGAAAAGAAAAACGAATGAATTGAAAGTAGTTTCGAATTTAAAAGAAATGTCGAAAAAAAAAATAAAAATAAAAAAATTCTAACGTATTTCGAGTTACGAAAAGAAAAGAGTTTGATTAATTCTAAAATGTTTTCCAAATTACGAAAATTCCGAAAAAGAATAAGGAATGTTTTCGAATTATGAAAAAGAAATGTCGAAAAAGAATTTAATTAATTCTGAAATTTTTGAAAAATTTCGAAAAAAGAATTGATTAAACTGATTTTCGAATTTCGAAGATGAAATGTTGAGAGAGAATGCTTAATCCTATGTATTTCGAAAATTTCGAAAGAAGAAAATACGTTTGAGAAAGAATATGCGTTTGAGTATTTTCGAATGTACAAAAAAA
>BFEA01000415.1:1188352-1199577 GCA_003427395.1 Chara braunii | reverse complement strand
AATCAATAAATAAATATTTATTTTTTTTCTATTTTTAATTTTTTTTTTGCTACCTATGAAAAACAACCCCCCCAAATGTTTGATTTTTTTTTTTTTTTAATGCAGGCCGATAGCGGTCGACGTGCGCAGGCCGAGCGCGCGTGCCGATTTTGAGTGCGCGCCCCCGCCTGGGCGTGGCGTGGCCGCGCACATACTTGGTCGCGTGGCCTAGGCCGTGGGCCCGCGGCCGGCCTCCTCGGCTGAAGGGTCCGTGGCCGACGGTGTCACGTAGCTACACAGAAGGAATGAAGTCAGTTGACCGAATTGTTCCATCACGAGGCTAAAGAAGAATTTCGGGTGATTCCGACTACCACGTGGACATTTGATCTGAACATTGAGAGCAGCGAGCCTAGCCCTGCTCCGCCTGTATCTCTTCTTGCCAGTGCCGTACCCCCGTTCATCGTTCATGACCCTGGTGAACGCGGGCCGGTCACCGGTCACGTTTTTCGTGATCGGTTGGAGTTCACGGAGTTCACCTAGAACGGGAACTCCGTTTGTTTTTTTTTTTTTGCATGTAGGGGGGTGTTTTCTTTTCACACGTTTGTGCTCCATGTCAACGGGCACCTTCCCATATTTTTTATTTATTTTTTCGATTGGAATATATTTTTTTATTTTATTGAAAAAAAATTATAATCAAATTCTGCTATGTTAGGCATGGCTATCGTCGGTCGTGTGGGGCATTCTCAGGCTGTTCTGGGCCCTAAAAAAAACAATTATGATGATATTATGATGACATCATGACACTGAGGCAGGCTGCTAGCGTCATACTACAAAAAAAAAAAAAAAAAAAAAAAAAACGGGAACCTCAATTTCAGAGAAGTTCTCAGCTCATCCCAAGTTTGCGACTTCAGCATAAGGATGTACACCTCCTCACTCAACTCCTCGCAGACAAACAGCGGCAGCATGCTCCACATCTCCTTTTCGTCCCACATCTTCGCGAGGGCGAAATCCTGATAGCCGCCTAGGAAGGCAGCCAACCCCCTTCCCTGAAACAGCAGGACGCGGAGCTCTGGGGGCATCGAGTCACTCACTGACTCGCACAGCAACACTTTACTGAGGCACGTACTCCTCCAGGATAGGATTTTGGCGAAACTGCTCTCTTCAGCTATGATGCTGGTACTGGCCTGACACGCATGACAAGCAGTCGACCATCAGGTTAGGGCGCAAAACAACTTAAAACAAACAGGGCTAGTGAAAATTGATTACTACCCGTCTCACACCAACTGTAACGAGCGTGAGGCTGAGGGTGCGCCGAGGGAGAGGAGAGAGAGGGAGAGAGTGAGAGCACACACACACACTCACTCACTCGACACGACGGACTCGGACTGAGGATCGGACGCAGRCACAGTGGCAAGGCACAAAGTCGAAGTCTTGGATTCCCGAATGCCGAAAACAGCAAGTCACACTGAGTACGAGTACAGCAGCAGAGAACTGCTACGAGACTGGTTCCCGTACCGTACTGGGAGCCGGTATAAGTACCGGTGACACGTACGGTACCAGGGGCATTTCTGCAAAGGCCCCGAGGGCAGAACTGAAGAATGCAGTGTTTGAAACTGGCGCCCGAATTGCAGCATGGTGCCAGTTGTCCAAAATCCTACGGTACCAAGGGAGGGGTTTGGAAAAAGGGTGCCAGGCCGAAAACGGGATGCAGCCTAAACAGCAAAAGATAGACCAGGGATCGAGCCCTGGCGAAGTCCGTAACACTATCCCCTCCCTCTAGAAGGCAACGTCCTGGCTGCCAAAAATCATGAAGCAATGCTGAAATCTGTGAAGGATAGGACGGGGCCGATCACTGGTTAACAAGTCGAAAGGGAAGAGGGGTATAATGTGGGTGGCATGGGCTGCGGGAGTAAGAGGGAACAAGGTTTGGTACCGGTGAACAGAGTTGTCCTACTAATGAACTAGGGGGGGTTGCAAGGAACAGGGTAGTCCTACAAATGAACTGAAGGGAAGATAGGGAGCAGGGTGGTCCTACTGATGAACTAAGGGGACTGCATGGTTCGCTATAGGTTAAGGGGGAACAGAGTTCAGGGAACAGGGAACTTTTATTGATGTTTTACTGGGTAAGGGAAACGGTGTTCAGGAAAACAGGGTATTTCTATTGATGTTGTAGTGGGTAAGGGAAACAATGGTCAGGGGAACAGGGGATGTGCTAATGATGATCTACAGGGTTGTCAAAGTCAGGAAAAAAAAACAAAAAAATGAAAATGTTTGTTCAGGGTGCGAAGGCTGGTGTGTCCGAAGGAGTCGGAAGCAGAATCTCATGTAGGAACAAAGTGTCCAAGTGTCTTGAAAGGGGGTCTGCAGCGGTCTTGATTAGGTCTTTGGAGTAGGTGGTAGAAGCGGTCTTCAACAGCTGCGATAGGTAGAAGTCCAAGAAGTGTAGTCGTAGTTCAAGTGTCAAAGTCCAAGTGCTAGGGTGCGTCCGGTACACGAACTGCAATGAGGTCTGATCTGGAAGCAAGGAAGTCGCAGACTGGTGCAAAGATCCATGTCATAAGTTGTTGCTCCAGTAAGTCCGCGAGTCGGGATGCCGGCCAATGAARCAGCATGGTGGCCAAACCAGCTGCATAATCTCCATGAACAGTGAGGCARCAGGCCATCRTCCTCGTGCGCTTGCCATTAGATCCTTTATCGCCGGCGTCACGCAAGTTCACAAGCATTGGACAAGAGAGACAAGGTAGTGGGACAGATGGGACAAGGCTAGGCRAGGGCAAGGGCAGATCAGACATCAGGAATGAGGATCAAGGGAAGGGTGGACTAGGTTCAAGGGTGTGTGTAGAGCAGGGTTGCAAGGGCTTGGCGGGGATTTATGCCATAGTGATATAGGTATCTATGACGTAGGTTTAGCACGATCATAGGCGCAGACAAGTTTCATGGCGTTCTTAAGATTAGAGAGAGATTCCCATGTAGATTCTTCGTCGRGGTATCCGGTCCATTTGACTTTGTGTTCAGTGATTGGTTCCGGATGATCAGGTACCTGAGTGGTTTGTCGACCGATGATGGTTTCGACAACGAATTCAAGGCATGTGGGTAGCATGATTGGTGGAGGTTTGGGATATAGGCGGTCGGCGAATTGGAGCGGGGATTCATGGTATTCATTTAGGTACTTGACATGGAAGATTGGGTGGACAGTGTTCAGGTGGAGGGAGGAGTGGGAGTAGAAGGGCCGGGTCCCGTGGAGAGAGGGGCTTGTCGAGTAAAGTGGCTAGCGTTGGGGCAGTTGGTCTGTTGATGACCTAACTGGCGGCAACGAAAACACCCGTTGTGTTCCTGGAGGTATATGCGTTCTGCGGGTGTGAGTTTCTGGAGGCGGCGGGGTGGAGAGGAAGAAGGTGGTCGAGAGGCACGATCCTGGCGTTTCATCCGTATAAGGTGGGTGGTCTGGAGGTCCTCGATGGTGAATTGGGAGGGGTCGAGAGAGGCATTGTCGAAGTCGTCATCAGAGGTGGGTTGAGTGGTGTCGTTATGAAAAAAGAGGAAGCGGGAGGGAGCGGGCGCGGACTGGTGATGGGGGTGGAATCGATTGTGGTGAAGCATGCGAGAGAGGAGGTCAGCAAGGGGCATGTCGGGTTCGTGGGCGAGAGCGGTGGCAAGATCTTTGTGGCATACTCGCTTGATGCGGGAGATGAACGCAAAGTCGGGAATGACGGTGGTGGGGAGGTGATGGCGGAGGGAGCGGATGTATTGGACGAAGCGGTCTGTGGGACCGGTTTGGCGGAGGTGGCAAAATTGTTCGAGGTAGTCGTCAATGGTTTTCTGGGGGCGAAAGGTGGCAGCGAGAAGTTTGGCCCATTGGAGGAAGGAGTGATGTGGTCCTCCAGAGGCTCGGCAGTTGCTGACTTCAGCCATCCACCATTTGGCGGCATTGCCGAGGAGGCGGGAGGTGGCAATGGGGAGCCAGTGGGCAAGGGGCATGTGGTGGAGGTGAAAAGAGTTATGGAGCTGGGTTAGGAAGAGGAAAACGTCCTCGTGGGGGAGGCCGGAGAAGGACATGATTTCGCCCGATCGGAGGAATGGGGGATTTCCCCGTCTCGGTGAACGATCTGCGAGAGGGTGTTGAAGCTGAGGTTATCGGGGGTGGTGTCGTAGCAGGTGTGGTCGATTTGGTTGTTGTCCTCAAGGAGGTGGTTGGGGGGGAGTTGTGGCGTTGCGGGGTAAACCCCCGAGGTGGCTTGGGAATAGGTGGGACGGATGGTGGGGATGGTGGAGGTGGTCATGATGGGTTGGGAGAGGGTTTGGGAGTGCGGGGGGGGGAGAGGGGTGACATGGATGGGCGAGGAATGAGGCGGTGTGCTGGATGCGCCGGATGAGGGAGGAGGTGGAGGGAACGGGACGATGGTGGAGGTTGAAGGGTTGATGGATGTGGTGGTAGAGGTGGTAGGAGTGGAGGAGGTCGGCGGGGGGGTGTTGCTGGAGGTGGTTGTGGAGGAGGGAGTGGTTTGCGTTGTGGGGGTTGGAGTGGTTTGCACTGTGGAGGTTGGAGTAGTTTGCACTGTGGGGGTTTGAGTGGTTTGCGTGGTGGTGACGACCGTGATGGAGGGGGTGGTCCCTTCGAGCGTGGTGACGCGGTCGCATATGGACGACATGTTGGCCTTTATGTCGTCGAGAGAGGCGGTGACGGAGGTTCGGAGGGTGTTGAGTGCGTGGAGGATAGCGGAGAGGTCGAGGGTGGCGGTGTTTGCTGGTGGTTGTTCGCCTGCGAGGTTGCGGGTGATGCTATCAACTGAGTCGGTGCGGATGTCGGACATGTTGATGGAGGATGCGGCCATGTCGGGGGAAGAGGGGGTGGAGAACGTGGCCTGAGCGGGTGTGGAGGATGCAGCAGCAGCGGTGGCGGCGGCAGCAACGGAGGCGTCGAAGGCGGCGCGTTGGGAGTTCTTGGTTTGGCATGGTGGCATGTGGAGGGGGGGGGGGGAATCCCTTATTTATTTATTAATAAATTCAAAAATAAATATAATCCCCAAGTTTTTTCAAAAATAAACGCTGAACAGAAAGAGTTAATTAATTTTGAAAAAACAAATTATGATGTAGATTTAAATTTATTTACAAGAAAACGTGAAATTTCGATAGAAAATATTTTCGAATTATGGGGGGAAAAATAAATAAATTCTGAAAAGAATTAGGAAGAGGAAAATTTTAAAATATTTGGCAAGAATTTTTCAAAGGAAAATGTCAACATTTCAGAAAAAAAGATAATTAATTTCGAATAAAGAGATTAATTCAGTCGTGAATTAATTGAATTTAGTCGAAATTCCTCCTCCTCCTCCTCCTCCTCCTCCTCTTGCTGCTGCTGCTCCAACCTCTGCTGCTCGTCCGGCTGGCGCTCCTCTCCATGAGGCTGAGTTTGGGATCGCAATCTACATCGCGTCCCTGGAATCACCGGGGCGTCCTCTCTCCTCGTCCAAGACCTGTCGGAGTCCGACCTCTCGTCCACCCACTCCTCACCTGGAATGTGCTCCTCCTCTCCCTCCTCCTCCTCGTCCTCATCCTCGGCGTCCTCGTCCTCGTCCTCCTCCTCCTCGTTGACCTCCTCTGCATGCCCCAATCTCTGCACGGACCTCGATGTCGATGGGCCGGCTCGGTCGTGGCAAACAGTGGTGCCACCCACCGCAGAACCGGCGCCCCCGATAGCAGGCTCGTGGTCGTCAACGGCCTCGGTGACATTCGCCATGTCACTGAAGCCGGGCAGCCGACATGCCATATCGTAGATGCGTGACAAGCAGTGGACATCTTTGTCCACCTCTCGCAACACATTATAGGGCTCCTTCATGACGACAGTCAGCTTCCTGACATCGGTCCAGAAGACCCTGTCAAGAATTGTTTCCTCCACGAAGAAGGCCTTGGCCCTGATGTCCCCTCGCCAGACCTGCGCCTCCCGCTCCTGCCCGGTGACAATGCGTATGATCGCCTTCTCGCATACCTCCAGCCGCTGCAGCATCACGTTGTCAGGCGGCCACAAGCAGTGCGCCGCCTGAAATCTACGGTCTTGGGACTTAGGCGCGGAGAGGAGTCTGAGTTTTGACGGTACTCTGGTTAGACCAGGCAACAAAAATTAGGGGAACTCAGGGCACCCCTGATTCTGGGCGCACTGAGCCTTATGAGTAACCCTGAAAGATGGCGAGATAAGTGGCCACACTCGGCGCATCTAGGGACCGTCATTCCCAGCCGTTTTAAGAGCTAGACTCAGATTGACCTGCCGCGGAGAGACATCGCGGGGACTGACTTCGCCGCAACGTTTTTGCGGCATACAGTCGGGGCCAAAATGAGGCCTCGAATTTTTGACTATTTTTGGTGCCTAAACTAAAGATGGGAGAAAAGATTGGGAACAGTAGGAGAGAAGAGCAAAACGTAATATCCCTTAGTTCCTTTATTTTTCGCGGCATTTAAATTTTGGGAAAAAAACCTCGGTATTTTATGTTTCCGGCAATCAAATAGAAACCAGAGAAAAAGATTAAAAATGGTAAGGGAGAGAAGAAAAGAGAGAATTTCAACCATTTGATTAAACTCCCYCAGAATTCATTTTTGGTGAACCTATAGCTAATTCACTATTTCAGACGATAGAATTAAGGAAAAGGGAGAACGATTAAAAATGGTGGAACAAACAGGAGCTAATCATAATTCGATGCCTGAGTCTGGTTTTGCATGGGATATCCACCGTCAGCTCAGAACCCAGATTTGATCAAATTCCCTGAGCTCTAACTTTTTTTTGCTATTCCCCCGATGATNAGAGAAGAGATGGTTATTCGTGCTCAAGCGAGCTAAACGGAGAGTTCGCGTTAGACGTATTGGCGGGTCGATACCCTTCTCGAGGCAAAGACAGATGAGAAAGAGGATCGTGCCGGGGCCAAAAACCAAGAGAGACAGGATAGTCAAGAAGCCTTCTTAGCCCCAGGGCTCATAACAAACTGAAGCATAAGACAATTGAACGTCGACGTGGGCGACCTTTACAGACCATCACCCTGAAGCTCATCCGCTTCGTCTGACGAAAGTTGCTAGGGCTCGACGGGGGCGTCGAGAAGTGGTCCGGGCTAACTGTCAGGCGGCCACAAGCAGTGCGCCGCCTGAAATCTACGGTCTTGGGACTTAGGCGCGGAGAGGAGTCTGAGTTTTGACGGTACTCTGGTTAGACCAGGCAACAAAAATTAGGGGAACTCAGGGCACCCCTGATTCTGGGCGCACTGAGCCTTATGAGTAACCCTGAAAGATGGCGAGATAAGTGGCCACACTCGGCGCATCTAGGGACCGTCATTCCCAGCCGTTTTAAGAGCTAGACTCAGATTGACCTGCCGCGGAGAGACATCGCGGGGACTGACTTCGCCGCAACGTTTTTGCGGCATACAGTCGGGGCCAAAATGAGGCCTCGAATTTTTGACTATTTTTGGTGCCTAAACTAAAGATGGGAGAAAAGATTGGGAACAGTAGGAGAGAAGAGCAAAACGTAATATCCCTTAGTTCCTTTATTTTTCGCGGCATTTAAATTTTGGGAAAAAAACCTCGGTATTTTATGTTTCCGGCAATCAAATAGAAACCAGAGAAAAAGATTAAAAATGGTAAGGGAGAGAAGAAAAGAGAGAATTTCAACCATTTGATTAAACTCCCYCAGAATTCATTTTTGGTGAACCTATAGCTAATTCACTATTTCAGACGATAGAATTAAGGAAAAGGGAGAACGATTAAAAATGGTGGAACAAACAGGAGCTAATCATAATTCGATGCCTGAGTCTGGTTTTGCATGGGATATCCACCGTCAGCTCAGAACCCAGATTTGATCAAATTCCCTGAGCTCTAACTTTTTTTTGCTATTCCCCCGATGATCGAAACTCTCTATAACGCGTCCCCTATTTACCTGATTACTAACCTTACTGAGCCCGGCGGTACGGACGATGACCACATGGATATGGGCAGCGTGGGATCGTGTTACGTTGGACCGACAACATGATGTCAGGTTCGGTACCGGACATGTTTGAGGTTCGGCCTGAGCCGGTATCGGCGTMCTTCAGGTTCGGGCACCAGGGTGATTTATTTCCAGGGTCGGCATCATCACGRCTATTTATTTCAGGATCARCATCATCATGGCTATTTGTTTCAGGRCCGGAACCGCCACGGTGGCTTACTTTCAGGTCTGGAGCCACTATGACGATGTATTTCAGGTTCGRAACCTGGACGCTCAGCACCGACATCCTCAGGTACGACACAGGCACGGTACGGTTGTCTGTCATTCGGGTTTGGTTCGGTATCAGATGCGGTTCGACGACGATATAAGCTACGRCTCAAAAGGATTAGAGCGATATGGCACGGGCCGCAGCAGTTTGAGGCGGTTGTTTCACGGGTTGGCGTTGAATCAACGTACACACGATCATTGGTTGGTGAGAGCTGCTAAGGCATTGAGTACGGGACAACTTTTATTCTCTAGTGCTGGATGACACTAGGCTGATGCTAGTGGCTGCAGAACCGTCACACAGTCGGTAACAGTTCCGGTATGGGAATGACACGTGTGGTGCTTGGAGTGACATTGGGGTTGTGCTACAGTACTCTTGTACCGATGCTGGTGGGACATACTTGCTGCTCGGCACGGAAYCTAACATTGGTTGAGGCGGCTCCGGTCCGCTGAGCCTTAAAAATGASTAATTTTGGATATAACTACCAGTCTAACTTCGATGTGGTGACGGTACAGACGACCGCAGCCTGCGACACATGCTCCAGGTTCGGAACTGCTGCTGACCTCACTAATGCATTTGGGATGCTGAGACCGAACCTGGTAATTTTGAGGTGCGATGCTTTTTTTTTTCTTTTTTTATGGGCCCTGGGAAAAGGCCTTCAACTAAGGGTTGTGAATCCGTTTTCTCTGCGGGCCGCTCGTAACGACTGGGCCCCTCTGAGCACGGTCATTGGGCCTGGGATTCCCGCAGTCCATGGCCAGGGACTGCAGTCCTCTTATAGCCTGGGTGCTGGGCCTGGTACCGGGGGTACAGAGAGTGCGAGCGCTCAGCAATGAACAGGAACCGTTGAGGACCAGGGTTGACCTTGTGGGGGCTGCGTTCAAGACGGGGTAGAGGGTACATCAAACAAACCAGTTGGATCTCGCCGGTATCACCTATAAGACCACGAGAGAACAGGGTGGAGAGGCGGACTGGGCAGTCTGGGTAGTGCGCCAGGTGTACGCAGCCCACTTTAGAAGTTCGCCTCAAGCATGGTGGATGGGCCGGCAGTGAAGGGCATTCAGGGAGCTAGGTGTACGCCGCGCACAGCGCAGTGCGTTGGATCGGACAGGCGGCGGAGAGGGGGGCACTCAGAGAAAGGGGACGGGACATTGCGCCCGGCGTCCGCAGCCCATGCGCAAAAGTCCCGGTTAGCAGAGGAAGCACGTTTTTTTTCGGAGTGGAATGGACGAAGGGGGGGGACTGCGCGTGCCTGGCGTACGTAGCCCGTTGGCATAGGGATGAGAAGGGATGAAGAGAGTGCGCTGCCAGATATAGAATGCTCTGGCAGAAAGAGAGTGTGTAATCARAAGGAGAGAACGCACAGGTAGGCAGACAGAGAGTTCCGCGAGCAAGTCTAGCACGGAGAGAGGCRTGCACAGYATAGGGRAGAAGAAGAGATTGAGAGAGAGAGAGATCAAGATGGAGAGAGTTYGAACAGGGAAGAAGGGCGGAAGGAAAGTTGGCGAACGGGTATGATTCCATCAGTGTAGGAACGAGAGAGAGTGCGAGCGGGGTATAGAGGGAGCAACCGGCGGGAAACAGCCAGTCTACCGATCCAGTCCAATCAAGCAAATGGCGGAAACGGCTTGCCTCCATGATTCGAACTAATTAAGTAATTCTGYCGCAGGGTAGGATAGCGGGCTTYGGTGAGTCGGCCCCATCAAGAACCTCCRCAGCAGTCAGGAACGRCTATTTTCACATGTCGGGCTAATCAAAGTACACTTGCRGATCTGTTGAGAATAGCCACTGTGAGCGGGCCAGGCAAAGTCYCTTTGCAGATCTGACGAGAACAGCCTGCYTRAGCAGGCTAATCAAGGTACACTTGCGGATCTSTTRAGAATAGCCACTGTGAGCGGGCCAGCCAAASTCCCTTYGCAGATCTGACGAGAACAGCCTGTCTGAGCAGGCTAATCAAGGTACACTTGCGGATCTGTTGAGAATAGTCGCTATGAGTGGGCTAGCCAAAGTCCCTTTGCAGATCTGATGAGAATAGCCTGACCTAGCAGGCTAATCAAATTACACTTGCGGATCTGTCGAGAATAGCCGCTGTGAGCGGGCCAGCCAAAGTTCTTTTCCAGATCTGACGAGAATAGCCTGTGTGAGCAGGCTAATCAAAGTACACTTGTTGATCTGCTGAGAATAGCCCCTGTGAGCGGGCTAGCCAAAGTCCCTTTGCAGATCTGACGAGAACAGCCTGTCTGAGCAGGCTAATGAAGGCACACTTGCGGACCTGTTGAGAATAGCCGCTATGAACGGGCTAGCCAAAGTCCCTTTGCAGATCTGATGAGAATAACCTGTCCTGACAGGCTAATCAAATTACACTTGCGGATCTGTTGAGAATAGCCGCTGTGAGCGGGCCAGCCAAAGTTCCTTTCCAGATCGGACGAGAATAGCTTGTGTGAGCAGGCTAATCAAAGTGCACTTGGTGATCTGCTGAGAATAGCCGCTGTGAGCGGACTAGCCAAAGAAACGTTTGCTGATCTGTCCAGAACACCCTGTGGGAGTGGACCAATTAAGCAAGAACCCACCGCTGCTGATGGGAACAACTGACCTCACAGATCTGTCCGAAGAAGCAAGAGTACGCCGCCGCTGAAGGGGGGGGTAACTATTTTCGCCGTTCAAACCAGGCAAATACTTCTGCCTTTTATAGCACAATTGGGTCTTTTATCTTGTTTTCTTTTTCTTTTTATTTTATCATATGTTTGTACAGTTTTAACTCAATTAATTCCCGGGACTCAAGAGGCCGATCGTCTACAACTGCCGAATCAAGGGCATTCTAAGGAACTTTATTTCGGATCGATCGAGGTCAACACGGACGAGGGCGTCATCCCAAACTCTCAACCGAGTCGTTTTCAAATTGCCATTCAGGGTATTACTGGGGAATCCAATGCTGGCCGATTGAGAGCTTCTCAATCGAACATATCATTTGTGACTTTGATCCAGCCTGGTTACAATCTGCTCGAGCGCAAGGGGGCTATCCCG
>BFEA01000415.1:1142451-1156868 GCA_003427395.1 Chara braunii | reverse complement strand
CCCCCAGGCCCCAACCCCCCCCCCCCCCCCCCCCCCCCCCCGACCACCGCCGGTGACCGGTACCGGCCTCCGCGAACGACGTTCGCGGCCTCCCCAAACGCGTTCTCGCGAACGTGTTCACGACCCGTTCGATACAAAAATATTCCGACCGGATTTTGGCAAAAAAAGTCAGTTTTGATTCGTTCAAAAAATATAATATGTTAGTTTTGACGAAATGGCTGTTGGAGGTGGTTCTCGGTGACAGCGTAGGCTATGGAACCAATACTGAGAGCACCGGAGGTAGCTGAATACCACAGCCTCTTCAGCGTACCTGGCAAGACCCCCTTTTTCGTCTTCTTCTCGGAATAGCTAGCAAAATCTTGCATAGATTGATAATGAAGCGTCCCATATTGTCGAAGCGAGTCAATATTCTTCGTCTCTTGGGAGTAATGGATCTGGAGGGGTTCAGTCGCAACATGCACACGTCCTCCGATGTAGTCCCATACATTCTTGTCTTCGTCCTTCCGTTCCATGATCAAACTCGGGTCATACGCATTCTCGAATTTATCAAGAATGCGGGCCGCCTTTTCTCGGGACTGCTCACTGCCATCGCATCCAACGATAATCGATACATCATCCACCATCCTCCATCCTCATACCAGCCTTCTGTTCGATCCCAACGAGCGAAGAAACTTAGACTCCGCCATGGTACACGTCACGGTCGCGAGGATCGGGCTAGTGGTCTTCCCCATAGAAATTCCCACTGCTTGCTTTTGGATCGTCATCCCACATAGCATGTAAGCATGCTCCAGATCATAACCAACCATCTCAAAGATAATACCAAGTTTAACTTTTACATAGCCCACTTCTCCCTTGCCTTCTTTGGACATCACACATGCTTTTCCTCGTGTTGCAACCCGGACGTGTCTCCATCCTTTGTCTGAGAAATATCGTAACAGTTCAAATACTGCATCTTTTACTGCATCATGGGGTATCGAGGAGAACATCTCCTTGATATCATATCAGTGCCCTATGGCTGCTACACACCCTTGCATCGTCAATGCCCCCGTGGCATCCTCGAATTGGTCAGCCAGCCGATACGTAGAACCTAGATGGAAATTGAGTTGTCCCCCATATCATGTGATCAAACAGTGTAGAGCCCTCGCACATCTCCGTTGACCCATGATGGCTGGATCATCTCATGCTGGGGCGATCGGTCTCCAGCGGCTCAGATCCTTATCCTTCGGGAAAACGTACGTCTTCCCAAGCTTCCCGTCCGTCCTCCACTTACCTACCTCTCCGAGCCCTGCACCCTCATATGCCATCCTACACGTTTTCAACACACGTGCCTTGTCATAGTTCACGCTTTGGTAATCCGGATTCCACACAAACATCTTACCAAACACATGTCTGTACAAGATAGGACATACTATGGCCGTATCACCTATGTTGCGGTCTATCGGTGCCAGCCTGCCAGGACTAGGTCGTCGTACTTCGAGGCCCACATTCGTACTTCGTAGTCGGTCCAAGTCTCAGAGTTGTTACTCATCGTCGTAAAGCACTTATCGACATCAAACCGTTGATCGGAGCATCTGTACAAATGCGCTGTCGCAGAGAGGATGCTGGACGTAAGTGTCCTCCTCCAATTCTGGAGAGCACATTTTGCAATATTCTGCGAATTCCGAAGAAAACCGGGCACATCATCCATGTCTGCAAATCTAGTAAGCACATGCCCCTCGCTCTTTCCCAATCTAAGCCCCGAACATGGACAGTGCACTATGTTCATGTGAGCAAAGCGTCTTGTGACTATGAATAATCTCCCCCACCGTCCTGTTTTTCGAGTTCACAATCCTAATTTTTCTCTTCACGTATGTGGCCACAGCGTCATCTCTCACTTTCACTTCAATCACTTGCTCGGTTACCCTCCGTACCTCTGACTTCCGGATCTCGTTAGAGTAAGGATACTTCACCGTGACTCGTCTCCTCACGCTAATCCCAGTCTTGCGTCGAATGGAGCGGTCAAGCATAATCTTCAGACTGTTCCTCGTCTCTTTGCGTGCAAAGAATCCAGCCGTTCTATAAAGTTCGACCAGTTTGTTCGTAGAATAGCAGACCAGCGTCGTTGTTGTCCTTAGTTTCTTCAGTAGTCGGTGGAGAAATAACTTATGTCTTTCCGTGGTAGTAGCTGTTCGCTTGATCTTGAAGATAGTCATCACGCCTCCTTCCTGGCATATCTTCTTTGCTTCGTGGAGTTCCATCGTACGTCATCATGCCATATCGTGAGCTCACGTTCTTCCAACCGTCAGCCCATTGCTTCCCAGGATTGAAAACAATCTTCACAGGTCCACTGCAATTGTCTTTGGTCTCCTCCAGCCAATTCATGAGCGATATACGAACAATGCCTCCTGCTTCGAAACTCACCACTGATGTACCTCTTGTTGGACCACCATGCTCCTTACGCTCAAGCTTCCCTCTCTTCCTTCTCGATCTCGCACATTTCTGTCCTCCTGTCCCGACTGTATTCAAACTAGGCGATAGACTCTGAATCAGATGTTTCTCAAATTCGAAATCATCCTTCTCCACCGTATGCCTGATAGGGATGACTACGAATTTATCCAGGCCAAACCTCCTTATCCATCTGTGTAGTTGTGGATATTTTCCAAGTCCTTCCGTCTTCGCCTCATAAACATGTTGTCTCCATCGTTGGATAATAGGCTTCGTCGTACAACCTACGTAGACGCGCTTAGCCCATGGACTTGTGATGATATAGGTACCACCAGATTTCAGATCCAACGTGTCGCTGTTGGCAGTCATCAGATCCAAATACTTGCCTATCCACTTCACTTCTTCCGCCAGGCCGAGAAGAATCGTCGTCGTACTAATCCTCCTCTCGAGTAAACAGCAATTTCGTCAAAACGAATATTTTATATTTTTTGAACGAAATTGAAATTGTCGTTTTTGAGATGATTAAAGTGAAAAAACCATTACAAATGGGCGTTTTGGTGTGAGGGGTAAGGGGTAAGGTATAAGGGGTAAGGTATAAGGGGTAAGGTATAAGGGGTAAGGTGTAAGGGGTAAGGTGTAAGGGGTAAGGTGTAAGGTGTAGGGGGTAAGGTGTAAGGTGTATGGGGTAAGGTGTAAGGTGTAAGGTGTAAGGTGTAAGGGGTGAGGGGTGAGGGGTGAGGGGTAAGGGATATGAAGGTACTATGGAAGGGGCAAGTGACAAAGTGTATCGAGAAATATTTGACACCTTATATACATTGTTTTTTGTCAAGCGTCATCTAGTGCCAACCACGTCCGCTCCCTTCGCAATCATACTATAGAATATCACGTACACACTACTCACGAACCACTGTATCCAATGCCATCCGACGACGTATCGCAGGTATGTCATCTGCGGTGAAACAGAAAGGCGGAAGTTGGCCCCGTGCCAAAAGTGACGCGTACGTGAGTACAAAGACCCCACATTCGTTCGTGTCACGTTGCTTTGGAATGCCCTCTACGTTCCATATGTGATTGAATGGTCTCTCGTCCACCTCTTTGCCTTGCGATTTCGATCTTTCGAATAAAAACTTTGCAAACCCGCCGGTCACTTTTAACGCGAACTCCTTGTCGGGGTCGAGGGGGTCGTAAAATTTGAATTTTCTCCTCCTTAAGTCAGCGTGTGTGCGATATGGAAAGGAGCAATAATCAAGCCCATATCACTTATAATTACATCCTGGCACCAGCGTTCTACCTCTCGGCCTCTATATCTCATGTCATTATCGAAAAGTTTGACGAAAAAAAACGAGCTCAGCATTGATACTCTGGAAATGCGATCATTTTTTTCTCTAATGACTATCTCATTCTCCGCGTCACATTCTACGTGTTGTATTCTACAGCAGTTGTCTAATGCTACGAGGTTGAGGTAAAAGTTGATCACGTTGTCGTTTAACCACAGTTGTTCGACAACAAGTAAAAGAAAATCGCTGCGACTAAGTTGCAACACTTCGTTCTTGTGCGCAGCGTGTGTGCTGACTACGGGATACCTATTCCCGTATTCACGAATGATATGCGCCAGTGCTGCCATCTCCCTCTCCGATAAAGACGAAGTTGCGAGATGCATTGTGTATCCTCTTTTGCACAATCTTGTATCCGTTGTTGTCATTTGCACTGCACACCACAGACAATGAGGAAGAGGACATTCACGCGAGCGGACGTGGGAAGTATTGTGAGTGCATGGCCAAACGCTTTGTAAGAGCTGATGGATGCAAAGCATGTTTGCATTATTTCTCTAATATTTTACTTGTACTAATGTCATTCACGTATAGAATCATTCATTCCTCACATCGATCGACCACCCTCATTGAGTATGTCCGCGCACACACACATCCATGTCGCAACGAGAGAGAGAGAGAGAGAGAGAGAGAGAGAGAGAGAGAGAGAGAGAGAGAGAGAGAGAGAGAGAGAGAGAGAGAGAGAGAGAGAGATGTACAATACCACACTCACGATCCCACCACGATTTGTTACTGCACGTCGAGACGGGCAATCAATCTAAACATCTCAGGTCGATTATAATTTTGAGGCGAACAAAAAATATACATAAATGGAAAAACGATGTAGAAGTGGTGAAGTTGTAATCATATCACTGGATTCTCCCCCTCCATTGCACCCCTCCCGCTTCACCCACCCTCACCCTATTAATCAATATCAGCGGTTAAGGTGTCGAGGTTGCGAGAACGTTGCATTCTCGCCACATCCCCTCCCTTCCCGCCATCCCCACCCGCCCCTCCCTATGGTGTCAGTGGTGATTGTGCATCACCTTTGCCAGTGCATAAAGACGGTTGCAGCTGACTCTCCACCACGCTCGGCCCAACATCAAACTCTGACTCGATCTCAGATCTGCCTTCCACTGCAGCATTTGTCATTAATAAACTCCTGTACAAGGCACCTGCATCCGGCGGCAACGTCATTGACATATTTGATGGGTGGGGACGATTGTGCCGCGGGGACCGAGATGAATTTTTTCGATATTTGGGGCATAGACGTCATGTCAACCTCTCGAGGTTCGACAACAGTAGTCTCGTCATCTTCCCTGTGCCCTGCTTGCGCAGGCACGGGGGCCGGCGCGGACAAAGGCATGAAATCATGAGAGCAACTCTCCTCCAAGGTTCTGGCGGTTTGATCAACCTTCCAGTTAATTGACCGGCGTGAGGGACTCGAGCGCAGGGCGTAAAATTTGTTGTTGTACTCCAATTCTCGATTGTCTTGCCAGACATTAAACAATTCTTCGGCCTTGGCTTTGATGGCGGCCTCGCTCTGCCCCGGATTCTCGACGCGCACGCGGTGTAAGATCGCGAGCTCTGCCGTTTTCTACCAGATATCCTTTGACATCCGGCGAAAAGTCTTCCAACTGCTTGTATATTTCACCGCCATCTTCCACTCCCCATCTTGGATGCACAACTCTAAAACGCCCTCATGCCATATGATGTCATGGCTCCACTGATCCTCGCCTGTGTGGGTGTGTTTGCCCTCCAAGAAATAAAATATGTTCGGGTCAGCACAGTAGCCTGGAGGAATTGCGTCGCCTGGTGCGAGCTTCGATGCCTCGCCTGGTATATCAATGTTATCTTCTTCATTGCCACCGCATCTTCCCATGTCTCGCAATGCAGCAGTCTCCATCGGGGCCACCATTGAGGCAACGCTTGGGGCGGCCACCGGGATGGACCCTTCGTGCGAATGGACAGTTCCTTCATCGTGTGCTTGCACCATGCCACCGCGCGGACCTTCAGCTCATTTGCCCTCGCCCAGTTCGAGGTCGGAGTCCGAAGAATCTACCTCGCTGTCGACGGGGTTAAAGCCATCGCCCGATTTCGCGAGTTCCACGTAGTCCTTGGACGTCAATTGGTCTTTGTGAAGATCGAACTTGGGGATCTCGCATCGAGCAACAAAAGTCTCAAAGGCGCCAGTGAGAACACCGTGATAATGTTTGAGGGCCTATGTTGCCTTTGCTTTCCTGTATATATATTTCCCGTCAAGCATTCCTTGTGGCATATCGCGGAACAGGTACTCCCACACCTTCAGTCTCTTAGGCCCCAACTTGTGGAACATGTCCCTGTTCGGGCGATGTTTGCAACGCGGCTTCTCGACGTGGCAGTTGAATCTGTCGTCCTTGACAAGTTTATCGATGAACTTTGTCAAGTACGCAATGTCCTTTGCCGACTCGTCACAGGCAATGACATTATTCCCTGCCAGTAAGAACTTCCACACAAGACCCGCGTGCGCCCTACCCAATAAAAGCACACCTTCCGCCTCCCCGACGAATGACCCGCACAACGAACGCAACTTGCCAGACTCTCGCTCCCAGATGGAATACACCACACTTTCGTCGCCCTATATGCCACCGTATTTCCACAGACACTTCCTGAACTTCTCCTCCACAACATGCACGTTTGTGAGGTCATTGAGAAGGTGGGGTGCGACCGTGACCTTTCAAAGATCCCCTCCCTCCGCGTGCAGGACAATGGCCATCATGTCTCGACTCGCCGTAACGATATTGCCGTACCTCGTGATGTCATTCGATGGCCTGTCCACCCGTTTCCAAGTCTCGAGGATGCGTTCGATGTCCTCCCACCGGAATAAGCAACGCAGAACATCGCTTTGCACCTTCTGCGGTGCAAAGACAAAAAAAACCCAATTAACGTCACAACACTTGGTCATCATAGAGTGCAGAGAGTCGAACTCTTGAGAGGTCCATGTCGTGCTGAAGTTGGCGGGGGAGATGTCAAGGATGACGACCCTGCAGGCCATTTTTTGCGCTGCAGCGACGATGTCGTATGGCGCAGTCAGCACTTCCTTCAATGGCATGCACACCGGTAGCAATGTCGTTTGCTTGCCAATTTTATCCCACACGATATGACGTGCGCTGGAGGCGATCCGTTTCACCTCCGCCTGAAGCAGATCGAGCTTATCAATTGAGGTGTACACAAACACCTTAAACTGAAACGGGGCCTCCTTATACATTGTCGCTGTAGGGCCCAAGCCTGATCCTTGCCTTGCCTCCTCCACCCCTCAAAGTCGTCGAGGGATCGTCTTCGCTTTGCTGACATGCAGCTTGTCCCGTTCCTTCTCCCATTCAGCTACACACATACCGTTTCGCCCATACCTGTCTTCGATGTCCTTGTATGACATGAAAAAGGCATCATTCCATTCATCGTCCGCCCTTCCCTCGGCGCGGAAAATAACGTAGTTGAACATACAGACCATGTAGCGTTCCTTGTACATGATGTCGAGGAGGCACTCTGTATTCACTCTCGGAGGCATGACCTTGACGTTCGTCGCGACCACCTTCCCTTTCATGAGGAGGAGCAGTGCAACTTCCCTTTCGCGGCACGTCAAATCCCCGAAATTTTTGAAGTAGGAAGGACAGAGATCCATCCACGATACGGTGGAGCCTTTGGGACCATCTCTCACGTATATGCAATGGTATAATGTTATTTGCCCCTTCGTCTCGTCGGTGTACGGGCCTGGCTGGCGCCCCTCCATCCTACCCGGCATGTCAAGCGGTATTTTACCATCGCCAACTGGCAGCTTCCCTTCGTTGAACATCTTGAAGAACTTCTCGACCAGTGGTCACACAACATCGGTGGATGTGGCGAGGTTCATGTAGCCACGAAGTTTATTGCTCCAATCCTTACTGTACTTATTCTCGAGCGCTTGCTTCACGAACGCCTTGTCGCATGCCTTCCCCATGGAGGCCCTTAAGAAATTCTGCCACTTCTTTTGGTGCGCAACGACGACCGCATCCTTATTGTTGACCTTGCCTTTCGGGGCCTCGATTCGGTGGTTATCGATCCACCATTGCCTTATATCACGGACAACATCCTCAAACGACAACATCATGGCCCAATTTTCGCTCGTGTTGTCAAAAGCGCAGACATTGAAATACCCTCGTGTCTGGTGATCTCCAAAATACACGACCCGCACCTTAGAGTACGCGCTGAGGCCATAGACGTCGACTGCCGGAGAGCCCTTTGTGACCAATCTCTTCATGGCCTCAACGATATGCTGACCACAGACAGCGTACCCAATCGAACTCCGAGGAGTCTCTTTCGAAGAATTCGGTTGGTGTTATCTGCCTTCCTTGCCCGCCGACGATTTCGTTGCGGTCAACCGGCGCAAGCACGAGCTCAGGCCTATCCCATGCCCCCGGTTCCGTGGTGATGGAACTCTCGATGGCATTCTCGATGCCTCGCACAATGTTCGCAGCCAAAGAGCGGTGGTTAAAAAGAATATTCCCGCGAGGAATGCGTTTGCTTTTCACGACGTCCACAAGAACAGGAAGGACTTTTTGCTTAGCAAAACCCCGCTCGTCGTACTCGAGGAAGAAACAACGCGTCGTGTCGATGGGCGCAGCGTGCTGAAGCGGTTCATCACCATCGTCGGGCATGCGCGGGCCCACTCCCTCGCCCTCATCCCCCGAGTCCCGCAGTTCTTCTGCCCTCACTACTTGCTTACCTTTTTTTGCGCAACCACGACCGCCGCCACGACCGCCAGATCTTCCCTCGTGGCTGCTCTTCCGAGGAGGTCTCGCCTCCTCGGATGCTGTCAGAGCTCCACAAGCCTCATTAACAGTGTCAGTCCTTGCTTGTCTCTTGTGAGCGGAAGCAGAGGGAGAAGTTTCTCTTGTCCTTTTCTTCGACTTTGATCAGATTGATCCTCCTTGTTCCTGCGAGTCATGCCCACCCTGACTCCCGCCTTGCGAATGCCATATTCCAGGGGACAACGAGCAGCGGCTCCCACAAAACCAGCGGGGATGTTGCTAGGGCCATGCTCCGACGTGACACTGACGTCGTCCTCGCCAAGCATGTTCTGATCCTGCATGTTCTCATCCCCAACGTCCATATACTCGTCATCACCGCCGTCGTCACGTGGACCGCAGCTTCCCCCATCTTCTTCCTCCTCGTTTCGCTCACTCAAGGCAGTCGCATCTTCCTGGACACTGTCAGCGCAGCATTGCGTCCGTACAAAAGTCTGTCATCGTACTCCGTAGCCTCGCTGGAACATTGAGCGAGATCGTGACCTCCCCTCACTGCGGGCAAGGGCGAGGGCGACGCGGCTGGCAAAGGAGGAGCTAGACAAGCAGCCAACTGTTTCCTCTTCCCAACCGGTGCGGATGGCGTATGTCGTGATTTCCTCGAGCTCGTGACAAAGGGCACAAAAACGCTGTCGACTTGCTGGTCCAGAGGCAGCCTCGAGAAGGCTTCCCTGTACTCCTTAACGACAGCTGGTAGTTGGTCCGCCAGGCTTCTGACTTTCACCAAGGGTTTGGTGAGCTCCAAGGAACTTTCGACGACAAGAAGGCAGCCAGTGACGAGGTAGCCGTTCGTTCCACTGAGGAATTGTTCCGCAGTGAGCATGCGAAGCTCGGTGCCGTCCCCACGCACGTCAAACGCTTTCATGGAGAAAGCCTTGACGTCGTAGCCTTGAAAGAGCCGCCAGTCAAGGCCGACCTTCTTGTCTTCCTTGACCCAATTTGTCCCATCCTTGTCAAAAACTAACGTAAGGAAGGACCTGAACAACCTCCCGTCGTAGGTATTCCTGACGCTCTCAAATTTCTCGACACCCCCACAACAGTACCAAGTAGCACCATTGTCGTCGCTCATGAAGACGACGGCCCCATGCCCCGACTTATGCAGACCACCAACCCAGTCGAGAGCCCATGGTTTATTGTTGTAGATCTTTGACCTGCCGTATGCCCGAGAGGTCGAAGCAGCAGCTTTACCTGGAGGGCACAAACAAAGGAAACCGTGCAAGCAAAGAAAACATGAGGAACAGAAAGAAGCACTTCGCGTGTGGAGTCGACGGCCCCCCTCGTGTCGTCGAGGATCGGGGGTCGGCCCTTCTCGAAACGGCAGACCCCCACCTCCATAGCTGCGGGTGTCGGGCGTTCGGGAAGCGCCCGACCTCCTGCCCTTCACGCAACGAGGGGGTCCGGCGTTTCGAAAACGCCCGATCCCCAGACCGCGTCTCCAAGAAGGGGGGGGGTCCGATGTTCCCTCTCCGAAACGAGGGCAGGGGTCGGGGTCGCCATCGCCCTTGCCCTTGCCCTTGCCCTTGCCCTCTCCATCGTTTCGAAAATGCCCCCTACCCCTACCCTCATTCCGGTTGGGGATCGCGGTCCGAGCATTTTCGAAACAACGGAACCCCCCCCCCTCCGCTCAGCAAGGGGGTCCGGCGTTCTGAAAACGTCTGACAGACCATCTCTCGGCGCAAGGAGGGGTCTGGCGTTCCCAGAACGTCCAACCCCCGACCCCAGTTTCTGAAAGGGGGGCAGGGCATTCTGGGAACGGCCGACCTCCCACCCTCGTTTCTGAAAAGGGGGTCCGGCGTTCCTCGAACGCCCGACCCCCAACCGTCGTTTTTGAAAGGGGGGGGGGGTCGGGTGTTCAAGGAACGCCCGACCCTCGTATCTGAAAGGGGGGTCCGGCGTTCCGGGAATGCCCGACCCCCCTATCGGAAACGATGGTCAGGGGTCGGGCGTTCTGGGAACGCTGGACCCCCCGCCCCCCGCGCATCGATGGTAGGGGGTCTGGGGGTCGGGCGTTCTAAGAACGCCGGACCCCCGCGGTGCGATCTGTCGGCCGATCTTTCGGCCGCGGTGCGAAAATGAGGAAAACGAAAAAAAAAAGGGAAAATCTTTGTCTCTCTTTCTCACACACACACACACACACACACACACACACACGTGCACACACACACAGGGAAAAAAGGAAAAAAAAAAGGGACTCGTCTTAGCGGTGGCAGCCATGATGGAAGAAGAGTACAAGGTTGCAAGCCAAATGCCAGCAGGTTGCAACGCCGACCGTGGTACTTTGATGAAAGTTGTCCGGGACTAAGGAATGCACTTGCCGGAAGATATGGCTTGGACACAACGAAAGAAACCAACAATAAAGAGGCCGACAACCAAGAGGCGTGCACCAATAGAAATGGCCAGTACCTAAAAAACAGGCCCGCCAACAAAGGGAAAACGGCGGTACCAATGAAAAAAAGGCCGGCGCGCTGTAAAAAAGGCCGGTGCCAACGAAAAGTCGACGTAAAAAAGCCCGGCACCAACGAACAGGCCCGGTGACGCCGATGAAAAAAATCCTTTGCTAAAAAAACAAACAAACAAACAAACAAACAAAACGAGCCTACGTACCATAACCCCCATTGCCTGCAGGCAGTCCTCATTAGCGACGACTATTCCAAATGCTAGCAAACACCGCGGTTTTCCAGCCAGCCTCGGATATGTCCGTGTTCGCCATTGAGCACCAACCAGGGCGCCACGTTCAGCACGCAGCAGCGCTGCCGTTCAGGATTCACCAGTGCGCCCCTTCAACGTTAAGCAGCTCGCCCGTCCAGCATCGCGCCCATTCACCATCAAGCAGCGCGCCCATTCAGCACCAAGCAGCGCCCCCAGTGAGCACTTGCCAACACGCTCCTTTACCATTGCCCATCCACCGTTCAGCAGCAAGCACTGAAACGCCGTCAGGTGCGACTCTCTCTTTCTCTCTCTCTCTCTCTCTCTCTCTCTCTCTCTCTCTCTCTCTCTCTCTCTCTCTCTCTCTCTCCACGTCAGCGGCAAGCACTGAAACGCCGAACCCCATTTGCGCTGCGGGGAATGAAGGTGGCCCGTCCCACCCCCTTGCTGGGCCACAACACCCGGAACGCCGGACCCCCTTTGTGCTGCGGGATAGGAAGGGGTCCGTCCCGCCCCCTCCTCTCTCTCTCTCTCTCTCTCTCTCTCTCTCTCTCTCTCTCTCTCTCTCTCTCTCTCTCTCTCCGCCTCTTTTTCTATCCTTCCTCTCTTTCTCCCTCACTCTCATTGGTGGGTTCCGACGTTCTGGATCCATAGGTCCCCCTGCATCAAACCAATGGCCCGGAGTTCTTGACGTGGGTAGTGAGGGGGGCCGACATCCCTTCTCATGTGTCTTCCTTTTCTCGATTTTCCTGTTATGTTATGTCTTCTCATAGGTCGTTCCTATCTGCGTTGCCGACTGAATGGCGAGCGGGATGGACTGTTGTTACTACAGTTCTCTGCCAATAGTGCAGTCTTTTCACACGCCGGCGCCCGATGCTCCAGAGAACTCATGTAAGAGCCGGTCTCCTGACATTGTCCTCACACCATCCAAACATGGACATCATGCACATCGTGTCGATGGTATGCCCAGACGCCGCCTGCGGGACCGGTTCGTGCCATCTACCAATGTCAACGTCGTGCGGCGTCTTCGTCTTGACGACATCATCAACGACGTCGGCGTCTTGCCTTCTGATGCCGGCGCAGGACCGACGTGTGGGTCTCCTGATCCTTCAATTTGGGTTAATTCGCCACCGACAACTCGCATTGACGATCGTTATGTCCCGATGGACATGTTTTCATCGTCGTCGCGCGAAGGCAGTGAAGGGGGGGGGGGTCATGCTGCTCGTTCGTCGGACGTCGACTTGCCAGTCGGAGAAGACACTGCGATATCTGCCTTGTCTGTGTTGTGCAATGAAAAAGGAAAGAGAAAATACATATATAGAATCTGAAAAAGAAGCTCTTCGGCATCCACCTCCACGTTTGAATATAGATGTAGTGTCGATGAGTGCGAGACCGTCCTCCGCAAAACATGTTGCAAGAAGTTTCGCTGTCTTCCTAAACTTAGAGTGCAGGACATTATGAAATGTAGACGTGACTGCCGTGTTCTCAGAGGGAAGGAAATACGAAAATGGTGGGTGACGAAACTACAAAACTTTATTTCATTAGTTGACCGTAAGCACACAGTCAAACTGATAGTGCAGTTGCACCCTGTGTGCGTCACTGCATAGTGTCTCATACTCGACGTCGGTAGGAACACATACAAAAGATACATTGATGACCTCGATGACGGAACCGTCGACGCTGTTCATGGCCATGAAGGTCGTCTGCGGACAACGGCGACCTATGCCATTACATGGTCAGCGTTCGAGGACATCATCTTGGACGAGTCTGATCACATGCCAGATCAGACTGAGACAGACCCGAACTTCGAGATCAGAAACTGCATTCGGCTCCCGTCGCTGTACGCCACAAAGAAAGACGTCTTCCTCAGTATTCGTAGACGACTCTCTAAGCTTGGGGTCTGTTGCGCGTTGTCGTAGCAAACACCCTTACAAGGGTATTTGCCGTCCTTTTTAAAGGTCGCACTGCATGCGTCTTTGATATACGTAACGCACTGATGGGACAGATACCGTCGGGACGCTCGTCTCGGCAACCTCGCTCTTGGTGAGAGTCCGAGCCTGGTATAGCCTAGTTAGAGGGTGTGTGGGGCTCGCATTATTGGGTAGCACAGTAAGATGACCATTAATCGTCGGCGATGCCAGGCTAGCGAGCAAGGAATGAGCTTGACCAAAAGCGCACGAAGCGCAGTCCGTGGAGCCAGAATAGAAAATTGACAAAGCAAACCCGTGGTCGGTGTGGGCTATGCCCGAAGAACGCTGGCAGGAGGTGTCAAAGCCATTGGGACCGGTTACCCACCTTCTTTAATTTTTATTTTGGTTATATTTTCCTTTCATCCTATAGTAACTATCTATTTTTACTTGTGGCCAACTCGGCCTTCTGGCGGGGCCTATTGCGAAGGAGATGAAGATTTTTCCTTGTGCGCGTGCGGGAAGATTGTGTTTGAGGACGCGCTGAAAGGTACGGGTTCATCAGACCGAGTCTGGGGAAAGTCGAGAGTTCGGCAAAGCATGTGGTGCACCCAACGACCAGGGTGCCAGACGGTTTTACGACCCCAGGCACGAACGACGTCATCTGGCAGCCGGGAGATTGGCCGGTAGGCCAAGGCAAAGGCCTGGTTTGTGCGGGTAGGACCATTCACAGCCCCGCGACTACTCATATGCAGGGTTCGTACCTACCTAGTTCAAGCTTGCTCTTTGCCCTATTGGTTACGGTGCTGGACTTTCCACCGACGGGTCTGAGGTTCAAGGCAAGCGAGCGATTAAGGAGCAAAGGAACGCGACCAACCGGGACTGAGGGGTCGAGGGTCCTAAAGGACTATCCCCCTTGATTTTGTTAGACGGCCCATTGACTGACAACACCAAGAGGGCGTCGACAGGTCCTCGTCCTCTTCAGTTCTACTATTTTTATTTTTGTTGATTTATTTTTTTCCGTCTGTTGACCAGGGCGGAAACTGGCTCCGGGACCGACGGCGAGGAAGTATCGCGAGGAAGGATGAAAAGAACTTTTAAAAATAAAGTCAAAAGGGTGTTTAAAATTGTCGAGCAAGGAGCGGATGGAGGAAGTCGTGTACCCCCACCTCCACGGGTGTGGACGGCGACTGCGTCACCACCCTCCTTGATGGGCGTGGAGTGCATGCCAACGGGGGCTGCAGTGGGCGGCATTGCGGTTGGGAACAATTGAAACCCTCCCCCACGGATAGCAGTCACGGCAGTCGAGA
>BFEA01000415.1:1092856-1118190 GCA_003427395.1 Chara braunii | reverse complement strand
ACACTGCCATACTGGTTTTCGTGTGTGTGTGTGTGTGTGTGTGTGTGGGTGGGTGTGTGTGCGCGCGCGTGTGCGGGAGCTGCGCGGACAGCTGCACAGAGAGCTGCGCGCACGAGGGAGAGAGAGAGAGAGAGAGAGAGAGTGAGAGATAGAGAGAGAGAGAGAGTGAGAGTGAGAGAGAGAGAGAGAGAGAGGGAGAGAGAGAGAGAGAGAGAGAGAGAGAGAGAGAGAGAGAGAGAGAGAGAGAGAGAGGCGCGCGCGCCGTGGAGTCGAGGGAGGACCCCTCTCCCACTAACCAATCAATCAATCAATCAATCAATCAATCAATCAATCAATTAATCAACCAATCAATCAATCAATCAATCAATCAATCAATCAATCAATAAAAAAAAAAGTCAATCAATGATTTTTTTTTTTCTATTTATTTAATTTTTTTTGGTAGTCATCGAAACCCACCCAAACCCCCTCCCCGATCGGCCGCGGCCTCGGTCGAAATTATCTGCTGCGTTCGGTCGCGGCCGGGGGGGCCCCGGCCTAGGCCGACGGCCTAGGCCGGCGGCCATGGCCGTGGCCGAACCAGGCCGCGGCCTGGGGAAAACATAGGAGTGCGACGGTGTCGTCCGTCACGACAACAGAAATGGCGTGTGGAATGACCATTGTGTGTGTGTGTGTGTGTGTGTGTGTGTGTGTGTGTGTGTGTGTGTGTGCGTGTGTGTGTGTGTGTTTGTGTGTTTGTGTGTCTGTCCCAACAAAATGCCGCTTTTCCAAACTCAAGCACATATATATCAACCGAAACAATCTGAAACTAATGCCACATAAATTCGTTCTTATCATAACACATGATTTTTTCCGCTATTGCCACCATCAACGGACCTCATTGGACGAGACTTCGGTTGCACACCAGAGAACAGACCGCCGAACCAATCACCGACAGCGGGAATCCACCACATTTAAAAAATGCCATCTTTGAAAATTTGATTTACAACAATACACGCTTGGATGAGGACAGGATAGCGTGCAACAACATGACACGAGGATGGACGTGACTGTCATTGCTCGTCGTAAAAAAATCCGAAAATACCAACCCAGGAGGCACAAGAAGTACATGGCGCCCCTGTCCTTCAGGCTATAGAACCACCCCTGCATCACAGTGCAACACACATGGTGATGACGATGATGTATCTGTGACACGGACTGCGCAGGCGACCATGTTCAGGACAACACATCAACACGAGGACGGATTTACGGCAATTGACAGACGTCGATAAAAAATATAGCCTTTGACCAATACACATGGCGGATGGGACCCTAGAGATGTATCAACAAACAACATTAAGACTTCTCGCGGATTGCTTTCTTAATCTCCAGGACAGCATTGCACATCATAAAGTTTGCCTGGTTGGCCTTCTCATAATGTTCCTTTTGCACGTCCGCCTCCCTCTCCAGAATGTTGCAGTGCCTCATCAAAACAGAGCACTACCTCTTGCTCGCGTTATCGACTGTCGTCGCCATCGACTTCCCAGCATTGCTTGTCCATATTGTCGGCGATCACCTCGAAGGTCTACTGCCTCACATTCTTCTATTTGCCGCCCCCACCCCCGCTCCCCGCGCTGAACGGCGACTTCTTTATCGATCCATTCTTGTCGTCTTGTCCATCCCCGCCTTCCTCGCTAGCTACAGATTCATTCCTACCGACACATGGGGGCGGCATATGAACCCCTCTAGGCGCGCTTGTGTTGACGAGATTTGCGGGGTGGATAGTGTGATCACCCCTTGTCATCACCTTCATCCCCTCATCCACACGGCGGTCCATTCGCAGCTCGAAGTCGTTTCCTTCCTCTCTTGTGGCGTTAGTACGAGAAAGTCTTCCTTGAACTTGTACACGGTCTTGAACTGCAGGAAAACGTTGTCCAATTTTTTCCCACTCTCCACAACTTTCATGCTCGTCACTCCCATCTGGTTCAGCCTCTTCTCGATGTCAACCCACTTCCAATTTTTCGTCTTCACGCGTCCGAAGTTGTGGCCCAAGTCGACGAGATGCAAACCCTAGTCTCTTTTTGCTCGAACGAGAGCAATGATATGGCCGACGGTCCACACATCCCTGTTTTTCGCCCCATCGCCCGTGGCACTGCCTTGCACAACCTTCTTACATTGTCGCCCACCGCACGATTCCTCCGCCTTCTCTTTTCCCTGGCATCCACCTCTCTTTCTTCTCATTGGATGAATCTCAATGTCGTCCTCGTCGTCCTCGTCGTCCTCGTCGTCCTCGTCGTCATCACAGTCACCCTCGCACGCCCCGCATTTTTCAACCCCCCGACCATTGCTACCCACGACGATATCGTCGCCTCCAACGTGCATGTCGGTCGCCCCTTTCGTTATGCCGGAAGTGTTTGCTTGCCTCATTTGTTGCCGATGATCCCTCCAAACTTGCCACCCTACCACCTCAGTAGCGGAGCAGTCCTCGGCGTCCCCTTGTCCATGGATCAGATTCTCGCGTGTCGCTGATCAAGAGGCCCTTGCGCCCGCGCCTGTCGCGCTCCTCACAACATAAAAATTCCGATAAGCAATGAATTATAAAAAACATTCCATAAAAAACAATTCCTTCATATTTAAAAATTATCATTTGAGTGTTCGTCCAATTTTAAAATTTTCGGTTTTATTTGATAAGTTTCCATTTAAAAACGAGTTTTCCCTTCCTACTACATCTATTTCTTAGTGTCGTCAGATAAGGGGACGGTCCGTCCGTACTCCTGTACGAGCGTACGTACTGGCCCTCACCGCCTGTAAGGCCCGTACGTACGGACTTTGGGCCCTCCGTATGTGGCCTTCGGGGGTATGTTCAGGACATCTGATGGGCTGGGAGGGGGTCTGGTGTTGGGGGGTATTCCCCCTTTTTTTTTTTTTTTTTTTTTAAATACGTGACTCTGGGTGCAAAAAAATAAAATAAATGATTGATTGATTTCATTGAGTGATTGATTGATTGATTGGTTGATTGATTAGTTGATTGATTGGTTGATTGATTGATGGATTGATTGGCTGATTGATTGATTGATTGACTGATTGGTTGTTGGATTGATTGATTGATCATAAAATACAAAAAGAAAACGAAAAAAAAAAAAAAAATTCATGCAAAGATTGATTGATTGATTGATTTTCAGTGGGGGGGTCGCTCCCCCCTCATGAATAAACACACACACACACACACAATCAGTTTTATGTTTGTCGGTCCTTTTCCTATTGTTTGTCTCCCCTCTTATTTTTTCAAAGTATTTTTGTGTGTGCCCAACTGAGCACCCTTAGGTAGTGCCAAACAGTCGGTGGTTCCTCGTTTGGAGTGTCAATTGCACTCTTAGGGGGTCCGCTCGGTTCGGGTTATCTATGTTGCCTCTAGGTGATGACGGATGCTCGTCGGAGTGTCTCTCGGGCTTAGTGGGTGGTGGGAACCAACAGTCTGTGGGGTTCACTCGTGATGTGAGTAGGTGATGTGCTGCTTTCCTCCGTGTTGGATGTGTGGACGACCCTGTCTGTGCTCTACCACTGCCTTGCTGCCCGTTCGGCTTGCCTCGCAGGTCATTCTTGGCATGCTGCTGTCTTCGCTGTGTGGTGTGGTGGGGTTGTGGTGTTGCCTTGCGCTTCGCTGCTTCGCTGCTTCGCTGCCTTGCCGCCCGTCCGCTGGTCTTGCCTTCCAGGTCTTACGCTTGCGCGCTGTCAAGCACATCGGTCCGACACCGCACACGGCAGCGCAGGACCCTCTCGGCCGCATCACGCAGGAGTTAGACCAACCTGGCCGCAAACACACAAAAGGAGTTCCCTTAGGCCGCTCCGGCCGAGTGCGCCAGCCATACCTCTCGCGAGGCCCTACGACACGATAGGGCCTACTCGAGGCACAACTTACCTCCACCTTACGGGAGTTGTCACCTCCCTTCGGTGGGCGTATTCCCGCCGAGCTACCAATCCATAGTACGGAAGCTAATGAGTTGCAATCGCAGAGGTGGACCAGCCGAGGGCGTTTCTCGTTCGCTGTAGCATAGGGGGTACGCGCGGTAATACGCCTATCGGACCCGCACGCGAACAGACATCTTGGGGGGCTGAAGTCCCAAGCGTGGCTCGTAGTCGGTCGACTAGGACGCATCCCACACACCACGCGCACGCCACTCTACGAACACAAAAAAAGAACACACACACATGCGACACATGAAACAACACAACACAAACAACGCGACAACGCTCCTAGCCCCTTCAGTGGCCATCCCATAACTTTCCACTGCGGAAATCGGATAGGCATCGCGCGTGAGACTTAGTATGAAACCGCGCGGACGCAGAGTCTACTCATATCGACTAGCAATGCAAACGCGCGCAAGCGGTTGCAATAATGGCGTACCAAGTAGTACCCATACTCGCGCAGCCCTCGTTAATCTCGAGGGTCGCATTTGATACTCAAGTGTTGGCTGACACGCGCCTTGAGGGTTAATCTCTCGACGCTAGACAACCGTCATGCGTGGTTGAAGACCATACACTCTCTTCTGCACTCTGTGCAGAGTGGGTGGTACACAGGTCCACACCTGTGGTGGCAGTCGTTTCTCGAGGCCCTGAAGATGAGTCCTACTCCATGCCTGGGCGGAAGTCAAGGGGTCTGACTTTGACGGCTGCTACGGACTACAACGTCCAACCATAATAATCTCTAAAAATCAAAAGATGGAGAATAGGCCAAAGGTTCTCTTATTCTAATGAAAATTCACGTTCTTGGGGTGCCCTCCCCTTTCGAGTGGTGCCCGCGGCCTATAATAATCTCAAGCGCTCGTGCAATCTGTGCGCCGCTTTGATCCCATAACCTTTCGAGGCTTGGGCGGCAAAGCGTCGCGCGCAGGACTTCAATATAAAGCCGCGCGATCACAGACTGGTCCTATACCCACCGACGATGCTAGTCATACGCGGTGATCGCGGCTCCGGCCTCGCGATATTAAATGGCTGAAGGAATATATCGTGGGGGGCCACCCCTCACGATATTGAACGGCTGAAGGACACGCCGTTCGGCCCTCGTGACATTTCCGCCTTCAGCGTTGGGTGTCTCGACGGCCAATGCGAATAGGCTTTGTACGAGGGGAAGTTCCTCCCCTGCAGAGCCTAGGGCTTGGGATGTCATGGACAAGGACCTTGAATCTCGGCCCAGGACCAACGTCCGACTAAGAAACCCCCAAGAAGCAAACAAAAACAAAAGGGGAGGGTTTCCCTGTGCCTCTCAGTCTTGGCCTCTAAGCGGGCTTTTAACGCGGGGCCCTTTAGGCCTAGCGAACACCTACTATAGGTACACCCAAGCATACACGCATAAGGGAGATAGAGTTGCGACGATCACTTCTCACAGGCCCTGTGGGACTCCTCACAACCATATGTATATATATAGGATCGCAGACAATCCAAATCCGAAATCCGCGCCACAGGACATACCTGCAATCACATCAAGAATCGATCGACGAAACACGCACTACACGGAGTCAACCCCAACCAATTTTCACACTCATACCCCTTGTTTTAGCCATGCAAACCCCAACCTCCCGTCCAACCAACCATAATTAAATACTCTGTACCTTTTTTAAATGGTCATTCAATAAAAGTCCGGCTGAAACCCCTAACAAACAATAAAGTCACCAGGGCTAAAGCCTTTTTGGTTGAGTATGGAGAGTGAGTTGGAATTGAGTCGTAGACCGACGAATCGACAACCGACCTGTTATCAGTAATAACAGAAGACGATCCTCGTAGGATCAAACTGAGGCTAGCCCAAGTCCTGAATCAAATCGATCAAGGTGGCCTGTAACACCAACCTGGTCAATGCTCACGGCTAAATCTATAAGTCCATGGGGGATAACCTTCATATCACGATCTCACTCAAATCATCCTAATTAACTAAGCCTAAGTCTACCCTTAAACAGTGCCCAAAGCAAAGGTAGACCTTGACAAAGTCTCCCCTGTACAGGATGGATTGCCAGAATCGCCACTTGTCAAAATATAATTTATCTCCTTTAAACTAAGAAAATATCGGCAGCGCTTCCATTAGGAAAAGTGTCTTTTCACAATTTGTATCAGCCCGAGTATGAAAACAAAAATAGCTTTAGGTTTTCCAAAGTCCAATTTTGTCTAACTCTTTGAATTAGCAAAAATTTGGGCAACACTCCCTTTAGAAAAGTAGACTTCCCAGATTTTTACTAAGTCATATACGAACCTTAGATAAGTTGAACTTTGAAAAGTCAGAATTTTGGCTAACTCCTTGGATTTGCAAAAATTTTGGCAGCGCTTCCCGTAGAGAAAGTACCTTACCAAAATTTATACAAGCCCAAGTATAACAAACGATCTCAGAAAATGCGAGAATTGATCTAAGTAAAATAGGGCCAATTCAGAAAATGCAGGAATCGATCTAACTCCAATCGCTCTAGCACGTGGCGAGCCTCTAAAGCAACTACCTATCAACCTGAGACTCAGACCAAGTAGTAGCCTCACTCAGCCACATGCAATGCCAAACCACCAAGGTAAGTACTCTCACCAGCCCCAAGTTAACTGAGCAACAATAGTTCATAGTCTTTCAATGATTTAATCTTTCCACCTAGCTTACATAAGGTGGAAAGTCAGGCCATCCAATCTTATGGAACAATGCCTGACCCAGTCATTGAATATACACAGACAGGTTGCACGACTTCTTCTCTCTTCCTTTGGGGCACATGACTAAGCCATTCATCTTAGAAACAAAGCTTAGTCGCCCTGAGCTGTTTAATATCCAAGTTACATATACTTCTCTGACTTAGTGTTCAAGCACTGAGCATAGGACTGGGCCATTCATCTTAGAAACAAAGCTCAGCCTGCCCAAAGTTACCTTCAGTTATACTCTTAGTTATACTCTCTTCAACTTATGATAGGCTATAGCTAAGTCATCCAATCTTATGGAACCCGTGCCAACCTAGCCTGTTCATAGATAAAATAGTAATAAAGTATAGCCAAGTTATAACCTCTCAGGTTCTAGCATGTGCGAGGCATTGGGCCAGACCATCCAATCTTATGGAACATATCTGGTCCTTTGTCAGGTTCATTTCTCTCTGAACCATCTGTGTGCGGCATGAGTCCAAAGCCATCCAATCTTATGGAACATGCTTTGCCCTCAGCCAGAATTACCTCCTCAGAACGAAACACGAAGAGGCTGAGCTGTCCAATCTTATGGACTTGCTCAGACCTCCTCGATCAGAAACTAATGAAACAGAATAAACCACAACTAAACACGGCAACCCGGCCGTCCAATCTTATGGACCAGGCTTAGCTCCTGAAAGTCAACCACAGTCAAGCCCTCACAAGCCAGAGCAATCAGACCATCTAATCTTATGGAATCTGTCTGATTCTCAATACAATCCGAAAACTAAACACAGCAGTCAGGCCATCCAATATAATGGAACATGCCTGACTCCATAGGACCCGTTCAATCTCAAGCAAAACCACCTTTCTCCCACCCTCCCCCCAGATGCAACCCCTTTACGTTCACAATCTGCGTTCAGGCAATCAATAAAACTGAAACCGAGATTGCCGACAATTCCTTTATCCAGTCTGAGTTACATTCTGCCAGTCAAACCAAAGTCAAAATAAGGGTGAATGCAGTATACTCAGTCAAACATAGCGAGATATACAGGTAGGGGTTATACCAGGGCACATAGAGGGGAAATAATGGTTACCTTCCAGTTCCCTGCCTCCAGAACTCCTCCTGAGTCCCGGCAGAGCTCTCGCAATCGGTGAGGCGAACCTCCCACAGAGGCCTTTGCGCGGATTATGGGTTGCAATCTTGCCTGCCACCTTCCTCTCAGAACCAATAGACTAGACTTAGAGTGAGAAGGGCAGAAGGAGGTAGTTTTTATACTCTCATATACAAAAATGGTGCGCTCAGACTCGCAGGAGAGGGCCTTGGTTTCTTGACATGCCTGAGGGCCCCACAATGGCAGTCAAAACGGGACAGCTTGGTCAAACTTGAGGTAGGACCGCCGGAATGAGCCCTCTACCCATCCCCTTGCTTGTCGCAATCGCCTCTTTCCTCAGCCCAATCGCCGCTGTATAACAGTCGCGCTAGTTAGTAACGGTCAGCCGGGGCATACAATAGTATGCAGCAGCCAACAGTCTACGATGGTCGCGCCCAGTGGTTAACAATCAACTCGCACCAAGTCAACCGTAGCAGCAGTCCGTATCCGCCTAGCAAGGTGGGCTCCTCGGACTCCGCGGTCAACCTGTAGCTACCCCCACGGTTCAGCAACAACGCTTTGGTTAACACGCGAGGCTTCTGGTCTGCCGCTGTCCCTTCCCGCCCATCTACTATATTCGGCAGATTGAGCCAGGCACTTACCGACAGGCGACGTCTTCAGATCCCCCTTCAGGTGCAGCTAACTCACCCCACGGACTAGGCCGCTAAAAGAGTCAGCGCTGAGCTACAACTTCGCTGTTTACACAATGACACCCGGCCCCGGCAGCGAGTCAGCAACACTATCGAACGAGGCAGCTACAAAACAGGATAGTCGTAACCTTGGCCGGTCCGACGTTCCCTGCAGCTGTGTTACACCCGTACGCTCGGCAATTAGTCGACTATGCACCGGCTACCAGTTCTACCAGTCCGATGCTCCGTCGCCTTGCGTACCTCCCTCCCTTCTTTGCCAGGCTCGCACTACTTCTGAAGCGCCTGATGACCCTGGCCGGACAACTGATAGCGCCACCAACACAGCAACTCAAACCCACGACTGTGACGAGCAGCGATGGCCACGACCCGGACCTCAACTCCTTACTGCCACTTAAAAAAAACGAGGGTGAATCCAACGCTGGAGCTCGACCAGGTACGCACACGAGGGAGTCAAGAAAACTACTTGCACCAGTGGGAGGAGCAACTAACTGGATCCGCTACTGGAGCCCGGGCAGACACACGGCCATCCCCGAGATCCGCTCTCCCACGCACGGCCCCCAACGTTTTGAGAGGCAGAGGTGGCCTGAACCCTCCGCCAGAACACAAAAGGTACACTGGCAATGTATTCGGCCTCCCTGCGCGCGGCCCTCACATCCTCTGCTGCCAAAACGAACCACCACCCTTCAAATCAACCCCGCCCCTGAAATCGCCGCTTTCAAAACTCTTCTCCCGTCGGTTCCGCTCAGTAACCGAGCGCGGTGCTTGCCCTCCAATCGCTACCAAACTTGCTCCCGCCATAGCCCTGACGCACCCCTTGCCTCTACTAACTCCTATCGTGCTACTCTAACACTAAATCTAACCCAACTATTGCGCTCGCACGGCCACAAATCCGTCAAATGGCAACTTTTCCCGCTCGATTCCGTTAAGAACCGAACGAACTACACTCCCTTGACTGCGCCTGATCCCCTTCTCCGCAGATTCCTGCCTCCCCTCTTTCGTTTGTATGCATTCGGCGTGTTTTAACGCCCGGGTTCATTCGGTCCCCTAATGCTGTCGGCCGGTCCTTGCCCCGCTTCGTTATCCTCAGCGCCCGTCGCCGGCTACCTCCCCCACTCCCCTTCCGCCCCGATACCCGCCGCCATGATCCCTTCTGCACCCTCTCCAATCCGAAAGCACCTAGTGCAGCCCCACGTCCCGGTTCACTCATCACTTTACCCCTACCGTCTTATTGTAGCACGACCACCGACCAACACCGACCTTCTTCCCGCCTAAGCCATCTCCTTCACGCTTCCCTTGCGTGCACCCCGCGCCCAAACCAGTCCAGATCCCTTCTCTTCTCCACCATCCTCCCTGTTGCCGTCACCCCGGCCCCCGGACATTGTGCAGTCCGACAGAGCATTCGAGTGCCAAAAAACGGAGAGAAAGATATCCGGCCGTCGAACCTTTCATAATTTATGCGCGTCCTCCTTGCGCACAGGCCATGCAAATCTTCTCTGTATCGTTTCAATTTTAACAGATGTCCCGAAGGACTTCGCACTGGTCGGCGCCCCCTTCGCCACCACAGTAGGCTGCCGCCGGGCGAATCTAGCCGCGGGGTGATCCGAATCAACCTCCACCCCTCCCTGTCTACACGCACCCGGCGCGACCTGCGTCCAGGTTCATTCCAGGCCCTCTGGGTATCACCCTTGCACAACGACCATGCGGTAACTTGTTTGCCACAGTATCATAGGCCACTCGGCCTGTCCACCTTCCCTCACCACTTTTCGCACGCCCCTAACCTGGTTCACGTCCGGGTTCACTCCCGAACTTTTGCACATGTCACCCCCATGCCCAGGTGTCGGGCGGACCTCCTCCATATCATCCCGATTTCTAGCGGATGTCCCGAAGGGCCTGGCCACGACGGTACCCCACCAACGGCTCCTCAAGGTTTGGGCAACCGTTAGAGGTACCGCGCCCCAAGTCAAAACGGGACCGCGAATAACAATAGAATAAAAAAAAAAAAAGGGTAGCAAGGGTAGAATAAAGTAATCATATAAAAACCTGGGCAAGGAGCGGGGACTGCTAGTACCCTGCCAGTCCCGTAAATTGGGCCCGTTAACACGCCCATTTACAAAACCGGAGGGCATAGCCCCGTCGGGCCTTCAACCCCTCGGTTTTCTCCATAGTGCTACACTGCTGCTGCGTCGACGCCCACTGGCCTCGATCCCTGAAGCCCCGTAGCAATAGCCCAACACCGTAACCTATAGGGCTAAGCCCAAGCCTGAGACAGGTGGGCACAAACTTCTAGGTAAGGTGGTGCCGAACGATGCCTAGGTCTGGGAAAAACAGCCTAGGCCCCCTTTCCCTGCCTACAACCGGCGTGCCCACACCAGGCACCCGCGCCGGCTTACTCAGACCGAGCCGCGACCACCCCGCGCACCTGTCGGTGCGCCAGTCCTACCGTCGGTCACGCGCGCCAACCGAAAATGAACTTTTTATTCCCTAATCAATCCGTAGCGCGGCCTGGGTCGGTCGACCAGACCGGCCGCCTACTCAATCAGAAAAATCACACGCGCGCCTCAAAATTGCGCACCCACACACCTCCTAGCTTGACCAAGCGGGTTCCGGACGTGGTCGCGCCTCGCACGACTTATTTCGACCAACCCCATTTTTCCTGTCATCTGCAAAGACCAGGGCGGTTACCCTTGTAAGGGTATTCGAGCCGACAGCCTACCGGACTATATTAAGCAACGTCCCCGTCGCTTCACCAAATCAGATAGCTATAGATTCATTCATACCTCAAATGCTGACGAGAAGGGAACCAATCTGATTAGCCGACAGACTCAGGGTTGAGGTCTCCAACAATCTGTGCCGACATAACTATATGCTGTCACGATTTCAACCTGGGTTTCCATTGTCCTGACGCTAGGACGCCAGTGCATTACGCATCAATACTACTGCATAAGTTCCGAAGGCCTCCTCAAACCGTCCTCTTCCCTTCGTCCTAGACAAACTTCGGCTTCTCGTTGAGTGCCCCTGTTAGACTTTTTCTCGTAAATAGAGTCATGCCCAGGGACGCGGGCCTTAGACGAGACCTCAGAAGACACTCTCGCCTTCCTCGAGAAAATTTCCATAATCAAACAAACACATATATATATATATATATATATATATATATATATATATACACTCAACCTTATCTTAGCTCATTCTGCGGTCTAGTACAGAATTGCTAGGTCTACATCCTGGTCCACCATAGTCTGGCTGATCGAGCCAGATCTACGGCTTATCGCATTGTTATTTTAGCGATAGTATCCTTCGCTGGTTATGCAACGATAGGCTTCCTCCTGATAAGCATCCAATCAGGACAACCAAACTCGACTCGTATCCCCCGCCATCCCACCGGAGAAATTTTCCCCGAGGCGTGCATAACCCCTTAAACTCTTACCTCGTTGGTAGGCGTGGGCCCGCAGCCAGGTTGTGCTGGCTTGCAGTCATCCAATATGGGTTGCGCCCTAGAGGTGCTAACCTTTACCGTTTAGCTTGGTATTCCCCAATATGCCTTGGAATTAGCACAAGTGTCTAGACGGTGCGTCGCAAAACAAACCACGGGCCCACTGCGGGACTACGCAGGGGTCTGTCTCACTTTTAAAGGGATTTACCAGCCCCCTATGGGACAACATAGAAAGCATGGCCCCCTCTCACAATCACAAACAAATCCACCGCTAGGCTCACACGAGGCCGTGGCCTACTGACTTGATCAAAGACAGCGGACCACACATCCCACGACATCTTTATGCACTGACTTGCGACTTTCTCAGCCCCACCAATGATTCATCATGTAAATCTGGTTTCTCTCGTCAGACTTTATCAGTTCAAACATTGCTTTCCATGCCCTTAAATCTATTGACCCCCTTTTCTTATGACGGAGGTCCCCCTCAACAGGTCTCCCAGCCACCTCTCTCTTTACAGGATGGGCTATCACGCGACCTGGGTTTTATAACTGTCAATAACCAATATTTCCACCTTCCATAATCTGAAGGGGTCTCAACCATAAAACAACTCAACTGAGGGCCTACTTAAGAGCCCTACTTCAACTCAAACATGAAACAAGCTCAAACTGAGGGACCAACTTATGAGTCCCCTTCATAACTTGGCCATAAACATTCGGCATGGTAAGCACTCGAGCCTTATGGGCTCGCAAGACCCCTTAGGGTCCTCACACATCTGTCACAAAACAACCGCACTGCCTCCTCTTATACTCGGTCGTTTCACCTGCCTTTGGAGTAGACGGTATCATATTCACACAGCACAAAATACATGAGATGTATCCCACACACCTCTCACACAAAGCCATCATACATTGGGATAAAGCCACACATGTAAGAGTGATCGTGATCGCCACAAGGGTAAATCCCACAGAGTCTGGGATCGAAGATGTACGCGGGAGCAAAATATATCCCTCAAGTCTCAATACAAACACTCAATTCAAACCCTCAACACACAACTCGTAGGTTGTACTTGGGAATAGAATGTCTGCCTCGGGATCAACCCAACACTTGGTTCACTGTTTCACCAAGTGTTATGGGCTCTCAGGATCCACTCAAAATATAAACAAGGTTTTTAAACCCCCAAAACTAATGCACAAGTCACATAGTCACAGGTATCACACAACCAAATCTCATCTCCTACATCGTATCACAAACACCAAAAAGCTCAAAACCCGATCAAGCACTGCCACCTATATATGCACAACTAGACAGGACTCTCTCGGTGGACTCAAGCATGCACACCTCTAGACTCCTGTCACTCCACTCGACTGACTCGAAGTATATACACCCCTAACACGACCTCTGCGTACAAAGGAGCCCTAGTCCTACTGTCATATAGGTGGCCAGTCCCTACTCACTCATGACCTCCTGGTTCTGCCTATACAGTTGTGCCCTACCCCCATCATGAGCTCACTCCACCCTGTCTATCATACATCCTTTCACCACTCTCTATCACTCTCCCAGCCGCCTTGTCCTTGAGGAACTTTGGGCATTCGAGAGCCCTATGTACGCCATGCTTGCAGAAGAAGCACTGATCATCCAACCTCCTCTGACACCTTCTCTTCTTCTTCTCAGACCCCGGCAGCGACGGCGTCTCACTGGCCTTCCTGCTCATCTCATGGCTCTGGGGCATACTCCATGATTCTGTCGGTCTCGCTTCCAACATCGGGGTACTCGGCCCCGCTCGCATCTCGCCTTCCTCAGGCTGATACGCCGGAGTGCCCAATCTCTGCGGCCTACCCTCACGGACCCCTTCCACCACCATCGTCCCCTCGTCTCTATGCGGGTCTGAACGTTGGGGAGACATGATGGCCACTGGCTCACTCATAACCTCCTGCAGTTGCTCTGAGATGTGCTCTCCCGTGTCAGCTCCAGTAGCCCAGGAGCCTAACTGTGTCCTCAACTCCCCCATCTTTGGCGCACGCTCCGGGGTCTTGTGTCTCTGAGGCCCCTCTGACGGCATGTCCAATTCCATGGCTGCCACTAACTCATCCAAGCGAGATGCCTCTTCCTCCATTGCCTCAGGCTCAGTGGACGCTGCCGCCCCCGTAAGGGTACCTTCCTGTACCTCCAAAAGCATTGTAGGGGACTCCTCTGCAAGACCCCCTTCCACTAGTGGGGATTGGGGTCTTTGCGTGGGCTCGACTGCAGGGGTCTCAATCGTCATCGGGGTGGCTAGTTGCGAGGCCAACTCTGTAGGAGCCCTGAAGCTGAAACTCCCATCCTCATCCTTCTGTCTTGCTTCCACTTCTGCTGGGTCCAGGAATACCTTCTTCATTCTCTCTTGCTGAGATGGCTTTGTCGTCCCTCCCTGGTCGAAGAGTCCCAGTACTTCCTTTCCGTGGATACCATATCGGCTCTGCTCTATCCAGTCGACCACCTTGGTGGCCGAGAGCCTCTCCACGATCGCCGCCATGTCCTGGAGCCTTTTCTCCCATTCCGCCTCCTTGGCCTCCATGCGGGACCTCCAAGCTTGGTTCTCTACCCTTTCTTCCGCCAGCTGGGTAGACAACTGCTCCACCTCCAACCTCGAGGCTGCCAACTCATCACTGAGCATGGAGTACCGCTGGAAGGACGTGGTTGCCACCTGGCGTATTCTCCTATCTGTGCGCTCGATCGCCATCCTGGTGGCTGAAAATCCTAGGTCCGCAGTCTCTCCCATCTCATCTGCCCTCTGGTCCTCCTGCCCTGCCTCTCGCGATCTCTAACGACCAGCATCCCTCTTACCCTCATAACTAGCCCATATCTCATCAATCCTATGTTCGCTCGTCGGGGGGTCGATTGGTGGCTTCGGCGCTTCCCCTGCGGCCTCCATCCTAATCTTCTCCTGGTATATCTCCTCGAGGCGCACCTGCACTCTTGCGAAGTTCTCCTCCGCCGTCTCCCTTGGTGGCCTCTCCGCTTGCGTCCAGCGGGCCTCCCGCAGTGGAACTCCTGCATTCACCCCCTCCTTTGCGTGTGGCAACTCTGGCGGTGGCTCCTCGGATGTCGGCATCTCAGTGTCCAGGGGCTCAGCTGCATACTCAGTTAGCTATGGTGCCACAGTAGTAGATGTCCTCGCCCTCTCGCTTTCCTCTCGCCCCTCTGGCTCTGCCTGCGTCTGAGGCGGCGTAGTAGCTTCCAATGGCGGTACTGGAACTTCCTCGCTATCCGGCTTGGGGATTCTTTCAGGCCGGTACTGCGGTACCTGCTCCGGGATCGGGGTAGGAGGGGGAGTATCGTCCCCAACAGTAATAAACCCCTCAGTCCGCGGCTCCTCTGGCCCATGCGGCCCAACTTACGGCTCCGGCTCAGGCGTCTCTTCTACCGGTCCATATCGTGCGGGCTCGCCTGGGTCTGCCCCTAACTGCGAAGTCCTCATCTGGGACGCATCGAGGTGGGCCTCCAGGTTATTGAGTGACGTCCCCAATGGTACAGTCTCCCTCTCCTCTCGCAGTGTCGGCGACGGACCCCGTAGGTCACTGCCCGTGATCCGGCGAAACTCCACCTGCTCAAGTTCGTGGGTAAGGGGTAGCTCTGCTACCTGAGCCGGCCCTGCGGCCTGAACTGGCTCCATCGTCTGGGCGGGTTCTGCCGGCCCCTCTCGCAGCCTTTCCTCAGCAGCTCTCACTTGCCCTGCCCGAATATCGAGCAGTTCTTCAAAGGACAAGTTCACTTCCAAGTCCTGGCGCCTCCACGTCTTCATAAAACTTTTTATGGGAAAGGTGGCATGCCTCCCATACCATAGCGTGGCCGGCGTGTACTTGGTAGTCCTCTTTACTGTAACGTTTTCTACGAAGAAAGCCGCTCGTAGGAACTTCGGCCACTGACTAGGCTTGCCCTTCGTCCACTTAGCCAAGAGATTCGTGATGGTACTGTGCCCCCTCTTCACAGGTGCATTCACTTGAGGATGCGCGGCCGTAGTATAGTTAGCCACTACGCCATACCCTACAAGTAAAGTTCGCACCTCATTGCAGGTGAACTCCGACCCTCGGTCCATTACGAACTCTTTGACGAAGAGGTAGCGCAGGTATACTCTTCGATGCAGCTTGCCAAAACCGGGTCAGTCTTCGTTCGAATAGCCCGACCGTCCACAAACCCTGTAAGGTTATCCTGTGCATCGAAGATGTAATTACACCCGTTCTCCCCAACTGGCATGAACAACAGGTTCAGGTGTACGACCGCACCCACTTCCCTCTCCAACCTCGGGTGCAGGGGCTCTCCGAGCCTTTGCGCTGACCTCTTCTGGCAAGGTACACAAGACTGGCAATACTTGATGACCATAGTTAGCATCATACCCAATGGTAAAACTCGCTTATCTTCGTGCATGTGGCACCTATCCCTCTGTGCCCTCCTGCTAGACCATCATGTAGGGCTGCTATAATACAGATCTGCCGGTTCCTCCCACATACAATCCGTTTGGGATTTCCGACCTGCCGCTTTATAAACAGATGACCATCTCTTACTACGTAGAGGTGCCTCATCTTCTGCGCTTTGGCACTTACGTCTTTATCCCTTATCTCACATGATAGGAGCAGCCCCAACTCCCGGTAGATTCCATCATATTCCTCCGTCCGAAATGCCTCCTTGATCTCTCCCTCTTCGAACTCATCGTCCTGGCTTTCAGGAACATGAATTTCACTTTCCTCAGGACTGAATGAGCCCTTCCGGTCGAAGTTTCCTCGCAGGAGCGTATTAGTGAGCAGATACATCCCTCCCATTAGCTGTTCATGCTCCTCTACCTGAGTGGGGTCTTCCTTTATTATCCTCACTTCCTCCACCAGACTGTGTGTACCTTCCAATGCCAACTTCATCATCCAGCCGACCTCCTTGCTTCCCCACGGATCCTCCTCTTGGAAGAGCTTAAGGACCAACTCCTCCTTTTGCTCGTACCCCTTAGGCGCTAGCCATATGGGGTGACTGACACAACTGGGTACTCACAGGGACCATTCGTTTATATGAAGGCGGATGTCCTCCTCTTGATCCAAAAACCCATCAACTGGCGGGGTGTCTTCTATCGATTCCTAGTCCGATCCGTCCCAGTTGATGCGGCTTAACCCATCTGCCCTGTTCTTGTTTCCTGAGATTCTTTCCAACTCGAAATTAAACATCCAAATGTAGGTCAACCATCTCACAAAGGTTGGGTCAGATGGAGTATAATTCTTCAGGGAATATGTCAGTGCAGTAGGGTCCACCCTCAAAATGAGTCTCCTGCCGAAAACATAGTTCCGGAAGGTCCTCAGGCAGTGAAGTACCGCCAGCGTCTCCTTCTTAAACTGAGAGTAGTTCCTCTCAGTTGTATTGATGGTACGACTTTCAAACCTTAGCGACCTTTCCTTCCCTTCAGTATCTGCCTGAATCAGGACTCCTCCCAAGGCAGTTGGCCCAGCGTCTGTCTCGATAACGAATGGTCTTTCCTCCGTGGCCTCATAGTTTGGCGTTCCCAATACCAAACCCCCTTCCTTAAACTCTCCCTTTATCCTACCGACCGCCTCTTCTTGGTCTTCGCCCCAGACCCACTCCTGGTCCTGACGCACCAACTTCCTTAAGTGCTCCGTCTTCGTGGCAAAATCCTTCACGAAGCTCCTCCAAAATCCACACGTCCTAAGGAAACTCCTCACATTTGTTATCGAATGGAAGGGCACTGGCCACTTAATGATCTTGTCTGTCTTCTTTACATCAGGCCTTCGCACAGTCTCATTATAGACAAAGCCTAAAATCGTGGCCTCCCTCATACAATGTTTGGACTTGGGGCCGCTTGCCGTCAGGTTGTATTCCTCCAATAAACTCAGAACCTGATCGATGTCCTGGACATGCTTTCAGACGAAGCGCCTCACTCCGGGCATCACTTCGTCCTCCTCCTTCTCCTTTGGACCTTTGACCGCCCGATCATCGATATAGGGCTGGGTAATGTGAGGACTAACTGTCTGCATGACCCTAATAATATGCCTTTGCACCATCGCCATTGCATTCGTCCAACCTTGAGGGGCTACATTCATATGAATCAGCCCTCTGGGTGTGTGCATCGCCGTTACAGGCCTGTCTGGCGGGTATACAGGAAATTGGTTGTACCCAAAGGAGAGGTCTATAAGCAAAATTAAAGGCCTCCCCGCGCACGACTCCGACAGCGTGTCCGCATTCTGCAATCCCCCGGCATCCCGCAAAGTCACGACAGTCAGTCGTTGTAGATCCTGCACCCACCGCAACGTCCCATTCGGCTTGATAAAGCAAAACCAGGGCGAGGCATACGGCCCGCTGGAGTAGTCGGTGACGTGTGTGCGCATCTTGCCGTCCAGGTAGTCCACCATCATCTTCTCTTCGTTCGGATTGGGGTACCGCGCGCCTCTTAGATTCCATGGTTCATGTGGGACTGTGTGGATCCGGATCATTGGAATCTTATCCACATCCAGCCTCCCACGCTGATCGTCATTGAAAGCATACGCGCGATGCCTTTTCCTCATCAACCCCACCATCAGGGCTCTCTCCTGGGGCGAAAGAAAATCAGGCTCCTCGATTATCAACTTGTCCTCATTCTCACTGTTGATACGATATGGACCATTGGCCGCTTGCTCTCGCATGCGTCACATCAACCCCCGTTCCCGCTCGTAATAAGCTTCCTCGTCTTCAATAACGAGCACGGGAACTGGGCCACACTTCTTATCTACTATCTTGTACCGCCTTTGGGAGCCCTGCTTAAGCCGCCCCCTAAAAAAGGTCGGCTTCCCGTTTGTGTCTGTGCCATCGCCGGCCTCCCCTGCCGCCTGGAAGCCGATAAACCAACTCCACTTCTCCTACCTGAGGATTCTCCAAAACCTGCTCCCTCAGCGCCTTGATGGTCTCTGGATCCGCCATATCGTGTGCTGACACCACTTCCATAGCCTTATTCACATCTGTAAGGCTCAGTGTCAAAACTTCGGCTCTGTCTTCCTCCTCGGGCACTTCCCAAAGCCTTCTTCGCTCGTTCTCCGACTCCTCAAAGGTGAACGAGCCGAGATTAGGCTTATTCCTTCCACTTCCTGGCCCCGTGTTCCGGCAAGTGATAACTTCATAATTCTCGCACGCCGGGTCACATAGGAGCAGGATCATCGTCCCATCGTGCTTATTGAAGATCAACATCTCTGTTCGGCACAGGAACGACCGCCCCAGAAGAATGGAATGATCGACATCGAGCATGACGAAGAATTTTTATCTCCTTTAGAAACTAAGAAATATAATCTATCTCCTTTAAACTAAGAAAATGTCGGTAGCGCTTCCAGTAGGAAAAGTGCCTTTTCAGAATTTTTATCAGCCCGAATATGAAAACAAAAATAGCTTTAGGTTTTCCAAAGTCCAATTTTGTTTAACCCTTTGAATTAGCAAAAATTTGGGCAATACTCCCTTTAGAAAAGGAGATTTCTCAGATTTTTACTAAGTCATATACGAACCTTAGATAAGTTGAACTTTGAAAAGTCATAATTTTGGTTAACTCCTTGGATTTGCAGAAATTTCGGCAGCGCTTCCCGTAGAGAAAGTAGCTTACCAAAATTTATACAAACCCAAGTATAACAAACGATCTCAGAAAATGCGATAATTGATCTAAGTAAAATAGGGTCAATTTAGAAAATGCAGCAATCGATCTAACTCCTATCGCTCTAGCACGTGACGAGCCTCTTAAGCAACTACCTATCAACCTGAGACTCAGACCAAGTAGTTGCCTCACTCAGCCACATGCAATGCCAAACCACAAAGATAAAGTACTCTCACCAACCCCAAGTCAACTTAGCAAACAATAGTTCGATGATTTAACCCTTTGTACCCAACTTACATAGGGCGTAAAGTCAGGCCATCCAATCTCATGGAACATGCCTGACCCATCCATTGAATATACACGGACAGGTTGCACGACTACTTCTCTCTTCCTTTTGGGCACATGACTAAGCCATTCATCTTAGAAACAAAGCTTAGTCGCCCTGAGCTGTTTAATATCAAAGTTATATATAGTTCTCTGACTTAGTGTTCAAGCACTGGGCGTAAGACTGGGCCATTCATCTTAGAAACAAAGCTCAACCTGCCCAAAGTTACCTTCAGTTATACTCTTAATTATACTCTCTTCAACTTATGATAAGCTATAGCCAGGTCATCCAATCTTATGGAACCTGTGCCTGACTGACTTGTTCATAAATAAAATAGTAATAAAGTATAGCCAAGTTATAACCTCTCAGGTTCTAGCATGTGCGAGGCATTGGGCCAGACCATCCAATCTTATGGAACATATCTGGTCCTTTGTCAGGTTCATTTCTCTCTGAACCATCTGTGTGCGGCATGAGTCCAAAGCCATCCAATCTTATGGAACATGCTTTGCCCTCAGCCAGAATTACCTCCTCAGAACGAAACACGAAGAGGCTGAGCTGTCCAATCTTATGGACTTGCTCAGACCTCCTCGATCAGAAACTAATGAAACAGAATAAACCACAACTAAACACGGCAACCCGGCCGTCCAATCTTATGGACCAGGCTTAGCTCCTGAAAGTCAACCACAGTCAAGCCCTCACAAGCCAGAGCAATCAGACCATCTAATCTTATGGAATCTGTCTGATTCTCAATACAATCCGAAAACTAAACACAGCAGTCAGGCCATCCAATATAATGGAACATGCCTGACTCCATAGGACCCGTTCAATCTCAAGCAAAACCACCTTTCTCCCACCCTCCCCCCAGATGCAACCCCTTTACGTTCACAATCTGCGTTCAGGCAATCAATAAAACTGAAACCGAGATTGCCGACAATTCCTTTATCCAGTCTGAGTTACATTCTGCCAGTCAAACCAAAGTCAAAATAAGGGTGAATGCAGTATACTCAGTCAAACATAGCGAGATATACAGGTAGGGGTTATACCAGGGCACATAGAGGGGAAATAATGGTTACCTTCCAGTTCCCTGCCTCCAGAACTCCTCCTGAGTCCCGGCAGAGCTCTCGCAATCGGTGAGGCGAACCTCCCACAGAGGCCTTTGCGCGGATTATGGGTTGCAATCTTGCCTGCCACCTTCCTCTCAGAACCAATAGACTAGACTTAGAGTGAGAAGGGCAGAAGGAGGTAGTTTTTATACTCTCATATACAAAAATGGTGCGCTCAGACTCGCAGGAGAGGGCCTTGGTTTCTTGACATGCCTGAGGGCCCCACAATGGCAGTCAAAACGGGACAGCTTGGTCAAACTTGAGGTAGGACCGCCGGAATGAGCCCTCTACCCATCCCCTTGCTTGTCGCAATCGCCTCTTTCCTCAGCCCAATCGCCGCTGTATAACAGTCGCGCTAGTTAGTAACGGTCAGCCGGGGCATACAATAGTATGCAGCAGCCAACAGTCTACGATGGTCGCGCCCAGTGGTTAACAATCAACTCGCACCAAGTCAACCGTAGCAGCAGTCCGTATCCGCCTAGCAAGGTGGGCTCCTCGGACTCCGCGGTCAACCTGTAGCTACCCCCACGGTTCAGCAACAACGCTTTGGTTAACACGCGAGGCTTCTGGTCTGCCGCTGTCCCTTCCCGCCCATCTACTATATTCGGCAGATTGAGCCAGGCACTTACCGACAGGCGACGTCTTCAGATCCCCCTTCAGGTGCAGCTAACTCACCCCACGGACTAGGCCGCTAAAAGAGTCAGCGCTGAGCTACAACTTCGCTGTTTACACAATGACACCCGGCCCCGGCAGCGAGTCAGCAACACTATCGAACGAGGCAGCTACAAAACAGGATAGTCGTAACCTTGGCCGGTCCGACGTTCCCTGCAGCTGTGTTACACCCGTACGCTCGGCAATTAGTCGACTATGCACCGGCTACCAGTTCTACCAGTCCGATGCTCCGTCGCCTTGCGTACCTCCCTCCCTTCTTTGCCAGGCTCGCACTACTTCTGAAGCGCCTGATGACCCTGGCCGGACAACTGATAGCGCCACCAACACAGCAACTCAAACCCACGACTGTGACGAGCAGCGATGGCCACGACCCGGACCTCAACTCCTTACTGCCACTTAAAAAAAACGAGGGTGAATCCAACGCTGGAGCTCGACCAGGTACGCACACGAGGGAGTCAAGAAAACTACTTGCACCAGTGGGAGGAGCAACTAACTGGATCCGCTACTGGAGCCCGGGCAGACACACGGCCATCCCCGAGATCCGCTCTCCCACGCACGGCCCCCAACGTTTTGAGAGGCAGAGGTGGCCTGAACCCTCCGCCAGAACACAAAAGGTACACTGGCAATGTATTCGGCCTCCCTGCGCGCGGCCCTCACATCCTCTGCTGCCAAAACGAACCACCACCCTTCAAATCAACCCCGCCCCTGAAATCGCCGCTTTCAAAACTCTTCTCCCGTCGGTTCCGCTCAGTAACCGAGCGCGGTGCTTGCCCTCCAATCGCTACCAAACTTGCTCCCGCCATAGCCCTGACGCACCCCTTGCCTCTACTAACTCCTATCGTGCTACTCTAACACTAAATCTAACCCAACTATTGCGCTCGCACGGCCACAAATCCGTCAAATGGCAACTTTTCCCGCTCGATTCCGTTAAGAACCGAACGAACTACACTCCCTTGACTGCGCCTGATCCCCTTCTCCGCAGATTCCTGCCTCCCCTCTTTCGTTTGTATGCATTCGGCGTGTTTTAACGCCCGGGTTCATTCGGTCCCCTAATGCTGTCGGCCGGTCCTTGCCCCGCTTCGTTATCCTCAGCGCCCGTCGCCGGCTACCTCCCCCACTCCCCTTCCGCCCCGATACCCGCCGCCATGATCCCTTCTGCACCCTCTCCAATCCGAAAGCACCTAGTGCAGCCCCACGTCCCGGTTCACTCATCACTTTACCCCTACCGTCTTATTGTAGCACGACCACCGACCAACACCGACCTTCTTCCCGCCTAAGCCATCTCCTTCACGCTTCCCTTGCGTGCACCCCGCGCCCAAACCAGTCCAGATCCCTTCTCTTCTCCACCATCCTCCCTGTTGCCGTCACCCCGGCCCCCGGACATTGTGCAGTCCGACAGAGCATTCGAGTGCCAAAAAACGGAGAGAAAGATATCCGGCCGTCGAACCTTTCATAATTTATGCGCGTCCTCCTTGCGCACAGGCCATGCAAATCTTCTCTGTATCGTTCCAATTTTAACAGATGTCCCGAAGGACTTCGCACTGGTCGGCGCCCCCTTCGCCACCACAGTAGGCTGCCGCCGGGCGAATCTAGCCGCGGGGTGATCCGAATCAACCTCCACCCCTCCCTGTCTACACGCACCCGGCGCGACCTGCGTCCAGGTTCATTCCAGGCCCTCTGGGTATCACCCTTGCACAACGACCATGCGGTAACTTGTTTGCCACAGTATCATAGGCCACTCGGCCTGTCCACCTTCCCTCACCACTTTTCGCACGCCCCTAACCTGGTTCACGTCCGGGTTCACTCCCGAACTTTTGCACATGTCACCCCCATGCCCAGGTGTCGGGCGGACCTCCTCCATATCATCCCGATTTCTAGCGGATGTCCCGAAGGGCCTGGCCACGACGGTACCCCACCAACGGCTCCTCAAGGTTTGGGCAACCGTTAGAGGTACCGCGCCCCAAGTCAAAACGGGACCGCGAATAACAATAGAATAAAAAAAAAAAAAGGGTAGCAAGGGTAGAATAAAGTAATCATATAAAAACCTGGGCAAGGAGCGGGGACTGCTAGTACCCTGCCAGTCCCGTAAATTGGGCCCGTTAACACGCCCATTTACAAAACCGGAGGGCATAGCCCCGTCGGGCCTTCAACCCCTCGGTTTTCTCCATAGTGCTACACTGCTGCTGCGTCGACGCCCACTGGCCTCGATCCCTGAAGCCCCGTAGCAATAGCCCAACACCGTAACCTATAGGGCTAAGCCCAAGCCTGAGACAGGTGGGCACAAACTTCTAGGTAAGGTGGTGCCGAACGATGCCTAGGTCTGGGAAAAACAGCCTAGGCCCCCTTTCCCTGCCTACAACCGGCGTGCCCACACCAGGCACCCGCGCCGGCTTACTCAGACCGAGCCGCGACCACCCCGCGCACCTGTCGGTGCGCCAGTCCTACCGTCGGTCACGCGCGCCAACCGAAAATGAACTTTTTATTCCCTAATCAATCCGTAGCGCGGCCTGGGTCGGTCGACCAGACCGGCCGCCTACTCAATCAGAAAAATCACACGCGCGCCTCAAAATTGCGCACCCACACACCTCCTAGCTTGACCAAGCGGGTTTCGGACGAGGTCGCGCCTCACACGGCTTATTTCGACCAACCCCATTTTTCCTGTCATCTGCAAAGACCAAGGCGGATACCCTTATAAGGGTATTCGCGCCGACAGCGCCCTGTAGTTTGGTTGCAGTGTTGGGGTTTTCCTTGTGCTCCTCAGCATGGTCGCTCTGCTGCTTGTCCGCTTGCCCCCTCGTCCCGTGCAGTGTGGTTGTCTTAGTGGTGTTGCCTGGTGCTTCACTGCTTGGGTGCCATGCTTCGAGTTCGGCGTGCCGTGTCGTTCCTAGCAGTCGTTTTTGGCGTTGTGCAGCCGTGTTGCCTCTACAACGCTGCCTGGTGCTCCACAGGGTTGCTGCCCGCTGCCATGTTCCGCTTGGGGACAGTCTGCCTTCAACAAGGGTCAAAGTGTTCATGACCCAAACCATCAATTCGGGCATTCCACAAATTGTCGAGGGTTCAGCCTCCTGATGAGTCTGTGCAACTCCGACGAAATAATCTATCATCAGTTTTATTTTTTTCTGTTTTACATTTTTGATACTTCATTTTTTTGGGATGTTTCTTTGGCATGTTGGTTGTGTTTTGGGCACTGTGTATTGTCTGTCTGCCCACCCGCCTTCCCCATGCCCTCCATCCTTTGCTCTCTGTTGTGAACTTGCCACTTTTTGTCATCAACGTTTTTTGTCCCCTGCCTCTTTCCTCACTTTTGTTCGTCAGTCGTTCTTCTGGACTCGACCTTTCTCTCTCAACCGTCAGGCTGAGCTCTTGCCATGGGGACTTGGTCCATCTGTAAGATGGCATTCTCGTCTGAATGCCGTGCTTTTGTTCTGCCGCTTCTAGTCTTGCGTTGTGTTGTAACTGTTCTTGTTTTGGGAAAGGTCGTCTGCTGTGAAGCTTGTTCGTTGGGGTTATGTTTTGATTGCTTACCATACACGCACACACACACACACACACACACACACACACACACACACACACACACACACACACACACATACACACATATGCGCGAGAATTAAGTGTGGCAGACTGGTAGTGTATATTTTTATGTTCTAGCGGTAGATTCATTTAATTGTGTCTATCCATTCGATTAAAGTACCGCGACGCCAACGGCGAGGTTGGAGACTTACCCTCTCTCTCTATCTCTCACACACGCACACACATAAACAAATGTGGCAGTGTATATTTCCATATTTTCTGAGTAAAT
>BFEA01000415.1:1069367-1088276 GCA_003427395.1 Chara braunii | reverse complement strand
ACACACACACACACGCACACACACACACACACACACACAAACACACGCACACACACACACACACACACACACACACACACACACACACACACTCACAATCGGGACGACGATACGCACCTGCACTAGGGTTGGAACATGTGTCGGGTCGTCGCCGTTGGCACACGATTTCGGCAACGTCCAATTCCCACGACGTGCCTAAGTCGTGCATGGGCAGACAACGATCCGGGACGCAGTTCGAATTCGAGTTTGGCCCGATCTGGGCCGTAGATCTCTTAGATCTGATGGCCCAAACCAGGCCATTTTCGGTTTTTTCTTTTCCGGAGGCCCTACCGGCCTCACAAAAATCGCCCAACATAAGCAAGGGTACTACGTACCCCAAACCGCACCTCCACAAGCCCAAAACCCTGATCGGACCCCAAAGCCGGTTTTTAACCAGCCCGGACAGTGGTCCCCACTCGGACGACCGGGGGAGTTGTCCGATCGGACAACCCAGAACAGAAAGGTGTCTCGGACGTCCGGGCTAGTAACCTATGTGTTTTTTTTTTTTATAGAAAAAACTATAAAACTTATTTGTTTTTTATTTTAAATTTTGTAAAGGTTTTGGATATGACCGCAAGGCAAAAGTTGTTCAGTATATTTTTCTTCATAACATTTTTTTTTTTCAGAATTTTTTTAAATCGTTTTTTTTTTTTTTTTTTCATGGCCACGAGGTCTCGGCCTAGGCCGCGCATGGCCGCCTCCGAGGGGGATTCATAGTATCCGTCCTGGTTTTTGCAATTGACAAAGAATAAGTTTAGTTTGAAGTTTAAGTACGCCGCGCGAGTCGCGGTAGTGTTTGTTGATTAGACTGACTAAGTGGTCAACTAAGAGTAGAGAGTGTGTGGGCGCGCAGACTTAAGGCGCCCGTGATCTTTTTCTTGTTGATGGTTGTAAAGCTGACGTGATGCCAGCCAAAATTTTTATTGTGATTAGTGTACGTACGCACGAGGGCGGGTCGTTGTATGATAGGCACGGGATTGACCACAAGGACTTAGTGGGCAACCAAGGTGGGACTTTGGAATGTTTCAGTAAGTGCGCTCGTGGCGAGGTACCGACTTATATGGATGTCCGCTAGTACTAGGCTCAGCCTTCGGCCTAGCACTATTGGTTTCGGTGTCAGACTTTCAACGGGGAGATTCAAGGATCAAAGTCGGCGAAGCGGTGGCGTGGGAGTGTCAGAGCGGCGCGAAGGAACCGTGGGGTTGAGGGTCTGGCAAGGCTATCCCCCATGGTTTTGTTGCCGTGGGGCCGGAGTTTTTTCCTTGCCTTATGGTTTTATTTTTATTTTTCACGAGTATTATTTCACATTGTTATTTTTTTTTATTATCTTTGTCACTCTCGTTTTGCCGTCCCTCTTAAGTTAGGCGCGGCTTCTGGATAAATGGTGGTCAGCGTGTAGGCGGGGTCGTGGCTGGTTAGCCCACGAGCTGGAAGGAGCTTGTCAATGAGTGTCTAAGACTTCTGCGGGAGCATTGTCAAGACCCGCAGTCTGTCATGGGAAGCTTGAGTGTGAGCATGCCTGCTGGAATCTAAAGAAAGCGGGTTGCATCAGGGCGGAGCAGCCCAGAGCACTATGGAGGAGTCTGCACCGATGCCCCGCTCAGACTGCGCACATATGACCTTTTCCCCACTGCCGTTTTCAAAGTTTTCGTTTGAATATTTGCTATTGGAACCAAGATTTGCACTGTGACCCACGCAACTAAGGCCCCACTATAGGCTTGCAAGGGGGATTTGTGCTCCCGGTCCTACGATCTACGGTGTGAAAGAGGTAAGTGGGAGCATGCCTTTTTGGAACCCCAAGGGATAGCAAGCCCTGTCTCAGGAAAAGTAAGCAGAGGAGATTCGATAAAGGCTGGGGGCGATATCATCGCACAGATCGCCCGAGGGGCTTAGGTGTAGGGGCGAAAGAGTTTCAAAACAGTTTGAGGGTCATTTTCCTTCGGACTTTCCCTCGGGGACTGTGGGAAGGGCTCGTGGGGGAGTTTGAGTGCAGCTTGACGTCGAACTTGGATATAGGAGTGGCGAGGCTGATCAGATCAGCATTTGACCGATTATCTTCCAAGGTTCTTGTAGGACTCAGAGGAAGCCGTGGAGTGGTGCGCTGTGCTAGGTGCCATCAAGTCGAAGGTGAAGAAGACAGGAGGCGCGGTGAAGAAGAGGAAAGTGGACCTGGATGCGAATTCGCACCAAGTGCATTTGATTGTAGAAACAAAGATGGTGAAGGTAACGTTGAGTTGGGCAAAGCGATGAAGTTGACGCCCGACCGTTTCTGACTGAAATTTTGGCGGGAGCGAACACAATCTAGAAGTTTTGAGACATGGCTAATTAAACTGCGCAGTCGGAATCTGCAGAACGATGGTCAGTCAGTCCGTGCAGGGGAAAGGTACTGCGTGGGATATGGAAGACGAAAAGGAGAGAAGACGTAACAAAACTGATTGCAAGTAGGAACAAATGGGGGAGGAAACTACGTTGGGGTTTCATAACCTGGTGAGCAAGAATCTGGAATTAGTTTCATTAGAAGATTAGTAGGATAGGAGGTAGAAGAGAGATACAACAATAAAATTTCCACAAGAATTGAAAGTTAAAAAAACATTCCATACAAATAAAATTCTTCATTTTTATAAATTATCCTTCTAATATTCGTTCAATTCTAAAATTTCCAGCTTTATTTGATAAGTTTCTGTCTTAATATGATTTTTTCCTTCCAGCTACATCTATTTGTTCAATATTGAATGAAAGTTTGGCGAGCTTATGAAATGTTTGAATTAAGTTTTTATTCTATTACAACAAATATCTTTTAATTTAGATTGGATTAACTTATTTATAAATGAAAATCCTTACTTAAAATGACAGTCCACTTAAAATATTTCATGAACTCATCCATACTTCCATTACATCTATAGCATCCAATTCAAATAAGAAGGGATACTCCATTCTTAGAAGGAAAGTTTTCAAGTAAGGCGAAAAATTTAATAATTGGAATGACATTTTTTAAGATGGAATGAAAATTCAAAATTAAGAATGTAATTTTACTGAAGAATTATTATTTAATTATGGGAATTTTTTCTGTTGTAGAGTGCGCATAGAAGACGGGAAGGAAAGAGAGAGAGTGAACGAGAGTAAGGATTCCGTTAGTTCAGGCGGTCTCTCGACCGTTTTCTGGTGAATGAAGATTCGAAGTCAAGGTTTTGCTCGAGGACGAATCTAATGGCGTTGTCAGGTTCGACGTAAGGGGTGTCGATTTGGTAGTACGATGATTCCGAGCTGCGCGCTGAAGAGAGGGATACCGAAGCGACGATGTATCTTCCGTGTTTTAGTGGAAAATTCATTCGGATTTTGTTCATACTATCGATAGGTTCTCTCTAAGGCCGGCGCGCATGGCCACGGGATAGTAGTAGTGCTTACATGACATATGTATCCCCTTGTATTCAAGCGGAAGATTCATTCCAATTTTTTTTGTTTATCAGATCGATGGAAGTCGCTACTCATTTGACTTTCTGCGCATGTGACTGGAAAGTAATGTTTTTTCCCGTTCTCTAGCGAAAAAAATCCGTTCGCAGTTTTGAAGAAAGCAGGCGAGGTGCTACCGTATAGAGGGCTAAGCAGCGTGCATCTGACCTCGATTAAGCAAGTGATTTATTCTCATTTTGTCTATTCGGTGATTACGGTTGTGGGTGTAGAGTTGAGTTTGACACGAAAGGGAGAGGGAAAGCATTAGAATGTTATATTGCACAACCCATCAAATACAGAAATTATGAGTGATCTCGGAGTTGAGGGCTTGGACAGACACACTGCTAGTCTGACAACATGAAGTGGCTGAAGGCGAGTTGAGAGAGTGGAAACCTACCTATTGATCGGTGCACATCCGACTGTCGAGACAGTGGGAGGACAACAACAAGTCTTGGAAAGTAACCTTTTAGACAGGGCGTTGGTTGTTCCACTGGATAGAGTAGCAGGGAAGTGAGAGACTGCAAGCAGGGCTGCGGCCCGAACACCTACTTATGAGTTGCGGTGTCGCTCTTCTCGTTGATAAAGAGTAGCAAGAAGGGGAGGTGCTAGCATGCATACTTGCCTATTAACAAATGTGCTGCTTAGTCTCAAGGGCAAGTTGTGAGACTGCGGGCTCACCTTTTTGGCAAGCAATGTCGTTCGCTTACGAATGAAGTGGCGGCAGGCCAGCCACGATGATGTAAGCTTACTGGTGGCCAGTATACCGTGAGTAATGAGCAGCGGAGGGACTGGGCTCGTTGAGAAGGGGGTCTTCGTTGGAACCGGGAAGGTTGTCAGGAAGTCTATGGCTGGTGTTTTGACGTCAGTTTGACCAGGTCGCTGCGCATTTTTGCTGTCATTGCAGGACCCTGTGTTGCACCCCGTACGTCGTATGGGGCTCTGGTCGTACGGTCATACGTACGACCGAATGAACGATCACGTACAGACTGATGACCCCCCCCCCTAAAAAAAAATAAAAAAATAAAAATAAAAATATGGGGATGTAGAGTTTTTCGTGATCTACACCCCCATATTTTTTACTTTATTTTTTGGTCTTTTTTATATTAAAAAAAAATAAAATTAATCGAAACGAAAAAAAAAACAAAATTGAGAAATAAAAATTGATTGATTGATTGATTCAAAAAAAAAAAAAAAAAACCTTGCATATAGACACGCAACTGTGTAAGAGTGCGAGCGCGCGCTAAAGAGAGACAAATAATATGTGTGTGTGTGCGTGCGTGTGTGCGTGCATGTGTGTGTGCGTGTGTGCGTGTGTGTGCGTGTGTGTGTGCAACGTGTGTGTACGTGTGTGTGTGCGTGTGTGTGCGTGTGTGTGTGTGTGTGCGTGTGTGTGTGTGTGTGTATGTACGTGTGTGCATGTGTGTGTGTCTGTGTGCGCGTTTGTGTGTTTGTGTGTGTGTGTGCATGCATGTGTGCATGTGTGTGTGTGTGTGTGCGTGTGTGGGGGGAGGGGAGGGAGGCGATCCTCCCCCAACCAACCAACGAATCAATCAATCAATCAACCAACCAACCAACCAACCAATCAATCAATCAATCAATCAATCAATCAATCAATCAATCAATCATAAATCAATCAATCAATCAATCATAAATTAATCAATTAATCAATCAATCAATCAATCATTTTATTTTTTTTTCTCTGAAACCCCAGCACCCCCCACCCCAACTAACCCCTCAAACAAACAATTTTTTTTTTTCTTTTTTACTTCGGGGGGGTAGCCCCCGACATCCCCCCCCCCTACCCCCTCAGCTGTCAGAAAGCCCCCGGGAAACAGTCTGCAGAATCCCCTCACTGATTACACTGTAAATGATAATCTACCTTAACCGAAATCAAAGTAGACTTTCACTCACCCACACCAGATGGAAAACTCTACAGACTGTCGGTTCACACCCCATCACAAGCCAGCAAAACATCCACGAAACAAAGAAAGGACTGTCACAGCCAAAAACTACACTCCGTACACGCTGCTGGCACTAGAGGCACAGCATGGCCGCCTAGTAACGGCCCCGACCACTGCCGCTCGACCTGACCGGAAAAAACCGTAGCAGGAGGCTAGCGAAGTCGTAGTATATATATATATATATATATATATATATATATATATATATATATATATATATATATATATATATATATATATGCTTGGGGTGTCCGCGCGGCCTACTGCGACCGTGCGTAAGGGTTAAACAGGTTATACCTTCGAGAGGAAAAGAAGATTCCCTTTTATCTTTTGTTTTTAAAATTTTTTACAGTTGGACGTTAAAGTCTTTGGGAGCCGTCAAAGTGAAACCCTTGCTTTTTCTGCATTTTTACAGTTCTTTATGATTTTTCTCCACGCCCTCCAAGACCTCGAGACACAACTGCCACCACAGGTTTGAACCTATGTACCACCCACTCTTCACAGGGTGCAGAAGAGGGTGTGGTGATCAACCGCCTTGGCGGTTGTTTAACGTCAAGAGATTAACTTCTCAAGGTGCGTGTAAGGAGACACTTGAGTGGTGAACGAGATCCTCGAGACTTTCGAGGACCGTGTGATTATGGGTACTACATAGTACTCCATCGTTGCGACTGCTTGCTTACGCATGCATTGATGATCGATATGAGAAAGTCCGGCGTCCGCGCGGTTTTATATGAAGTCTCGCGCGCGACGCCTAATCGATTTTCGTCTTAAAAGGTTATGGGTTGGATACTGAAGGGACTAGAAGTGTTTTGCTTGTGTGTATTTAATTTTATGTTATTAGCGTAGTGTAACGTGTGGTGAACGGGATGCTTCCTAGTCGACCAACGACGAGTCGTGCTCGGGATTTCAACCCCTCAATGCGTCGGTTCCCGTGCAGGTCCGATAGAGGCGTAGGAACGCGCGTACCCCCTATGCTACAGCGTACGAGAAACGCCCTCGGCTGACCCACCTTCGCGATTGCAACTGATTAGCATTCGTATTGTGGAGTGGTAGCTTAATAGAGATACGCCCACCGCAGGGAGGTGCTAGCTTCCGCAGGTGCAGGTAAGTTGTACCTCGTGTAGGCCCTATCTTGTCGTAGGGGCTCGCGAGAGGTATGGCTGGCACACTCAGCCGGAGCGACTACGGAAGCTCCATTTACATCGCGACCAAATCCTGCGTTTCGTGGCCGGGAGGGTCCCCTTGCGGGACCGATGTGCCCAACAGCGCGGAACGACACTGCTGTTTGTTGAAGATGGAATGAAATTCTCAACGAGTTTATGAAAATTTTTAATTAAATTTTCATTCTACTACAACAAATATCTTCTAATTAAGATTGGATTAAGTTATTTATCACTGAAAATCCTTAGATAGAATGACAGTTTAATTAAAATATTTCATATACTAATCCAAACTTACTCCATTTATAAAATGCAATTTAAATGAGAAGGGATACCCCATACTTGGACGACAAGTTTTGAAGTAAGATGAAAATTTTTAAAAGTGAAATGACATTTTTTAAGATGGAATGAAAATTTGAAATTTAGAATGTAATTTTACTGTAGAATAATTATTTAATTCAAGGATTTTTTCTTGTTGCACACCACGCCTCGACAATGAATTGAAATCAGGGTTGTCCAACACCTTCCGTGAATAGGATCCAAGGATCTTGGAAACTTCTCCCACCCTCAACGTCGACTTCACCAAGTTGTCGCTCGTAGTTGGGTTAACGACTACGATGTATGTGACGGCCGGCCTACTGTCGGACCTGAGACCAAAGCTGAGATGCAGGACCTCAGCGTCGTAGGCATCCGGGGTCCATCTTTCAAGAAGCTTTGTGTACGTCGGTGTTGTCGGCCATGTGAAGAACTCGCTCCCCATCCGCTCCTATGTGGAACCGCTGCTCAGAGGAACCGTTGAAGATCGATGCTCTCCGCCCTCGTCGTCACTTGGAGGCAATGGGATCTCGTTTGACGGTAGGTGGCTGTACAGCGTCGGGTCGGACGGCCACCTGCCACCTTGTACTGTGTTGCATGGCTGGTGTGAAGAACCCCCCGGCCCTGATGAGGGTGTGCTGTTCGTCACATGATTGTCCATCTTCCTCGCCTTCAGCAACGCTCACCTCCTCGACTTCCTTCCAGGAAGGCGCCCGAGGAAACAAATGTGAAAGATAAGAACGAACAGGAGCAGCACAGCGATGAGCAGTAGCAGCGGCAGCCTGCTGTACATGTCAGCCATGACCGACAACGAAGGCAAGACAACACACACACTTGCGTCGTCGCATCTGCCACAAGTGCTGACACATGGCAACCAGGAAGACGACAAGGACAACACATTCGTGCAATGAGCGCCTCGTTGTCAGCACGGCTACAGAATTTGAGCTTCTGACCGTTGGGAGGCCCGTCCGAACGGCAACCCCCCCCCCGCCCCCCCGAAGGCCGCCTGAAGATGTCAATGCGCCATGTCGTGAATCGCCAGGCCGTTGGAGGACCTCTTCGAGAAGGACGGCCCACGATGTCCATCTTCCGCCCGCCGTACCACGAATGGGCCACCTACCGCCTGCACATTTCTTTCGAAGCCCGACGTCGCCACCCCACGATTCGTCCCTCGGACCGGAGGACGATTTGCCTGGGAAATCCTCAGAGCCCGAGGATTTGTCCTCGGACTGTTTTCACATTTTCTTGTTGAAAACAGGCTCCAAGGATAGGTGGAACGACGACAAAATCCTTGGAGTCGCGTCCCTGAGGAGTGTTCAACGAGGTTCTAAGCAGGAGGAATACGTAAATCTTCCAGACGTAAATCCAATAGATGTGAATACGTCACTGATGCTTCTCCAAATAAATCAAGAGGATAAGCAACATATGTAATATGCTGATCCGTGGGGCCCTACAAGTGCTGAAAACCGGATCCAAAGTCCCATAGTGTAGATTGCATCCAAGTCCTGAGTCCTGCAGTGCCCAGCGTTTTGTTTTGGAGTTTTTTTCCTTTCTTTTTTTGGGGGGGAAACTGCTCCTAAGTCACCTTGTTTGTTTGAAATAAGCAAGAAAAGACAAAGTGGCACTGATGTCATTGCTTGAGGTTCAACATGTGCAAGTTTAGTGGCGTTTTCTTGAAGTGGCGCGAATGCAAATTTAGCGGTGGCTTTTTTTGCTCTGTTCGAGAGCTGCTGGGGCATGGTCCCATTAGCAGTCGGATAGGAGTGTGGCTGATCCAGTGTGACACTGAGTGGCAGCGGGCTGACAGGTTCATTATGAATTTCTGGGCTGAGAAAACAGGAGAAAGGCAAAATAAAAGAAAAAAGAAACAGAAACCTCCCACCAGAAATCACGGCAGAGTGCTTCCAGGCGGGATGCTTCTTTGCACGGGCATGCCCAGTCTTTTTTTTTTTTTTTTTTTTTTTTTAAACCCCGAGAGAATGCAAGGGGTACTGGTAATGCCCAGTCTTAAGGAGAGGAGGAGGGGAAGTTCGAACAAAGATCTCCTTTCTCGGGTAATACATGTCAAATACTAACCGTGGGATCACGAGTACTGCACGGCAGGATTTGGGTCACTCAACTGCCCCACAAACTCGTTTCTATCCTATCCCGTTGCTAGTGGGACCATGCCCCTGAAGTTGCCTATTAGAAACGCTGGGTGTGACCCAGCAGCCGTTGCCCCTCTTTTTTTTTTTTCCCCCTCTCCTTCCTTCTTGTGCGACCACCTTGAGGCAGCATCTGATTCACTGAGCTGACCTGCCCTAGGTAATTCAGAATTGTAGTATTTCACTCATCTGCTTCTGGTATGGGGTTTGAACTTCGGTCTGCATTTCAACAGTTCACTGAAGTACTAACTGAGCTAGGCCAGCTGATGTGGCTTTTGTTTTATAACTATTTTCTGAAGTACTAAGGGCCTGGTTCGACACCACTACAAATGTAAGGATCCTTACAAAATCATCGTTCCACCACTCCCTAATGACAACAAAATGGATCCCCAAGCCTGTTTTCACATTCTCGGCTGTTAAGGTCCGCCCTTACAAAATAAGGGCGGCCCAGGCAAAAGGACAAAAATCTTTAGGGAGCCCTCGGAGGTGACTAGAAATGTAAGGGTGGGACCCTACGGATTGCCCGACAGGTAGAGGTCCTGACACCCGGCCCTCCTCACCTGAGATGTAATGGTGGGTGAGTGTAGGGTCCTCCTCACGGGCTGTGGAACCAAAAAAAGTTAGGGTAAATTAATCACCCTGGCCCAGTTAGGGCGCCCTTACAATGTAAGAATTCGTAAGTGGTGTGGAACGAGGCCCTAACTGAGCTAGGCCAGCTGATGTGGCTTTTGTTTTATAACTATTTTCTAGAGACAGTTTTGGTGGGTTCATTCTCCTGCTCTCTATAAGGGTGTGGCTCAACCTGAGGGTTGAAGGACAATGAAGGTAGACCCTGGATGCCCCTGCTTTGTTTCATCTATGTATAAAAATTGAGAATTGCATCTGAGCCCCATCAAAGATGGGAATACATCCAGCGACCTAGCTCAGTTGGTAAGGCACGCAAGTGGCATTCAGGAGGTCTTGGGCTCAATCCCCATTGGCCTCATGTACCTTCCTGGGCAAGCTTGGCGCCTGCCACCTAGAGATATGCCGTTGGTCCCCCCGAGTGGCATTGAGCAGAGACTGCTGATGTTCATAGGGGGAGGGGATCGGAGGGGAGGCACAGTGACTGGCCCATTGAAGAAGCTCGGTCCTGATGCTACCGGCTGACCCCTGGCCGGTATCGCCCACCTGCTGTAGCAGGTATCRCACCTGCTGGTGGGTGCAGCTCCCGCATGTTCCCTCGTTGGAGGCTTGAGCACGGATGTGGCTGCTACGGGGTTCCCCGTAATACTATAATGACAATAAAAAAGGCCTGAAAGGCCGTCCTGTCCAGATTTGACAGGTAATTGAATTGGTTGGGCTTAAAGAATTAGCCTTAAAAAAAAAAAAAAAAAAAAAAAAAAAAGATGGGAATACCGGCTCTACCCAGTCCCGGTGCCCAACTTGCATCCTTACCCAGGAAATGGCCTGTGCGAATTATTTGGATGCTCAGGCCCAAGGTGGGCCAATGTTGGTACTGTCAAACTGCATTGATACCCAACTTATTCTACCAGAATGCTTTTGTCAAAGGGATGCTGGACACGTTTTCCAGCAGGTGCAGCTCCCACCAATAGATGGAGTGACTCCTGAAGAGGTCTGGTGGGTGGCCGGCCGAAACGCGTGGCCGCGATTCCGTCGGCAGTTCTCTGCCGCGAGTGTCGTCGGCAGTTCCTGGGGAGGTTCTACACGTGTTACTTAGTCGTGTCCCCATGTTTGTGCTCGGGATTCATGATTCTTATTGAATATCCTACTTGGTTTTAGTCGTGTCCCCATGTTTGTGCTCGGGATTCATGATTCTTATTGAATATCCTACTTGGTTTCATGATTTTGGTTGGGCTTGTCTTGTCGTGTTTGAGTCTTGTCTCTCTCTCTCTCTCTCTGTGATTTACTTGGATATTGCATGACTCACGTGTGTGATGTTGCATGTGTATATATATTACCTTAGACCACCAGACTGAGTACTTCTAGAAAACATATGGGCCACTACAGGAGCGCCCAAATTCATCCGTCTAGAAACGTTTCTACTCTATTTTTCTCCGCAGCCTAGCTGGGCCAGGTGCATGTAAAATGTTGACTAGTGGAGCGAGGCACAATCCCACGTTTTTCAACTCGCAGTCTACTGTTTCCTCCGTCCTCCCTCCTCTGTCACCTTGTGTTCTGATGGTTGAGATCGACGGAGGGGCAAATATAGATTAAAAAAAAAAAAAAAAAAAGGCTAATTCTTTAAGCCCCACCAATTCAATTACCTGTCAAATCTGGACAGGACGGCCTTTCAGGCCTTTTTTATTGTCATTATAGTATTACGGGGAACCGGTAGCAGCCACATCCATGCTCAAGCCTCCAACGAGGGAACATGCGGGAGCTGCACCCACCAGCAGGTGCGATACCTGCTACAGCAGGTGGGCGATACCGGCCAGGGGTGAGCCGGTAGCATCAGGACCGAGCTTCTTCGATGGGCCAGTCACTGTGCCTCCCCTCCGGTCCCCTCCCCCTATGAACATCAGCAGTCTCTGCTCAATGCCACTTGCCTCGCCACTCAGGGGCAAAACTCAATTTTTCAGCAGTCTCTGCTCAATGCCACATGCCTCGCCACTCAGGGGCACTGCTCAATGCCACATGCCTCGCCACTCAGGGGCAAAACTCAATTTCCGAAACACAAACCCGAGTGCTCTGGGGGCGACGCGTCTTTCCTCCAGATGCAGAAATACTCCATCTTGAACTTCAGGGCAAATCTAAAATCTGCCTCATCTCTCAGGGGCAAAGCTCAACTTTGCCGAAACACAAACCCGAGTGTTCTGGGGGCGACGCGTATTTCCTCCGAATGCACGCGTACTCCATCTTGACCTTCCGGGCAAATCTAAGAACTGCGTCACCTCTCAGGGGCATAACTAAAATTTTGCCGAAATACAAGCCCTGGTGTTCTCGGCGCGACGCAGCTCTCCTCCAAATGCATAAATTATGTCTCTCCCTCTCACTCTGCTGCATCGGGCAAGTTGCGGGCGCGAGCCGGGAGACCCATGCACGTGCCTATTGCGCCATTGCTTCTCTGTCCGGGATTATTTCATCATCAAGACGTCGTCCGGAGGTTCATCAGCTGACCAGATACCGGCCACCGTTTCCCGTTACGACTAATTCATCCGGATCGTGCATGCCATCGTCTGTTTGACTGCGAGATCGGCGCGAGTTAACGGAAGGGAACGGGATCGTCCGACGATGGAGGACTCGATGGCTGGGCGGCAGAAAGCGAGAGCGGCGGCATCGGCGAAAGCCAGCGGAATGCACAAGCGACTGCGGGTTGTAGGAAGAAGACGAGGGCGAGGAGATCGGAGTAGCAACGACCTGGAGCAGTGCGTGGAGCTGGTGGCTATGGCGATTCTCGCGCTGAGTCTGTTCCCAGCTGGTAGCGCCTATGGCGAGCGGGAGTTCCTTGCGGCGTACAAAGATCCGACAGTAAGTCGGCACGAGGTGATGGGCGACGTGATTCTCTTGGCCTCGCTCCCTGTATTGAGTCGCGATTTGACGCTTGTGGGAGTGAAGGGTAGACAGGGCAAGCTGCCTGTCATAGACGGACAGTCGAGATACACCGGGATTAATCTGACGGATCCGGCGAGAGGAGAATGGAGGGTGACGTTGACGAACCTCGAATTCAGAAACCTCCGATCGAATGATCTTTCCGGAGGTGCCGCGGTTTACGTCCAAGTTCGGACGAGATTGCAGATTGACGGATGCGTGTTCCGAGGGAACAAGGCGGTGATCGGCGGCGGCGGAGCCATCACCGTCGACGAGGAGAGCAGCTACCGGATCACCAACTGCCTTTTCGACGGCAATCAAGCCCAAGGGCGAGGGGGCGCTTTCGTGCCCTATACGGATGCGGGTGGTGTGATCAACAGGACGACCTTCAAGAACAACTACGCCAACGAGAGAGGAGGGGCGATCAGCGTGAATCCAGGGGAGCTGCGGATCGACCGCTGCACGTTCCAAGGCAACAAGGAGAACGGAGGAGGAGGAGGAGGGGCTGTCGACTGCTTCGACGGCACTTGTATCGTCTACAACACCCTTTTCTCCCGCAACGTTGCGAAAGGGAAGGGCGGAGGGCTGAATGCCATAGAAAGCGACGTAGGAGGGGGAAGCCTTTGCCGTGGAAATACCTTCTCGGGCAACAAAGCTGCCGCTGACGCAAGGTCCAACAACGTCTACGTCCAAGTCGCCGATGACACGGAGCCAGTGTTTAAGTTCTGCGATCGTACGGCTCCTGCCGATACTCTGATCAACGCCCCCCCGGGATCCGTCGTCCTCAACGACTGCGGTTATTGCTGAAGAATACTCCACGTGTGACATGCATGCATGCATGCATGCAAAGCATGCATGCGTGCACAATCAGGCAGCTCCCTGATCGGCAAATTGAGAGGGAAACTGTGAGATTGTGCAGTGTCTTCAGAAAGATACGAGATTGTAGGTCTACCTTCTTTCCCCGAATACAACGTACGGTTATAATTATAGCTGTATTTAGAGTGAAAGATATCCTGGACAGTGGACACAGCTATAATGACCGTAAGGTGTGTTCGTGGGAAGATATTCTCCTGATGGAGTATCGCGACATTCCCATTTTGTGGACTATCGTCTTCCCCCGAACATAACGCATGTGTTGGGTGGGGATTGGTGACTCGAATAGAGCGCATATGCGTTGCACTCGAATGTTCCGGCTGTTCGAAGAGAAAACATACACGTTGTATACGTTATCCTCAAGGGAAGATGGTAGGGATAGGACTCTCCGCGGGAAGGTGCACACGTGCACTCTTGGCTGCTATTCTGTGGGGTCCTGAGTGCGTCCAGTGGGTCCGGCCGGCTACCGTCTTGGCTCGAATAGCACGCCCGGTAATTATCGCCGTATCTGGATTGAAAGTTGCACCAAATACAGCTGTAATGACCGGGCGTTATATTCGGGTGAAGGGGAAGTTGTAGACCCACAGTACGAGGCTCAGCGTACTCCAAGGCTCCAAGCAGATATGACGCATATATGGGGCCTCGCTCCCACTAAACAACACTCTATATGCATCTGGACCATGTGATCGTCCAGATCCTTAATAATGTTGGGCTGTTCAGAATGCACCTGGTCAGGAAAGCGTGCATCCAAATGCATTTAAATGTTGAGTAGTGGAGCCAAGCCCATGGTGTTCACCGTGGCTGCTGCACAAGTAGAAGCGTACTCTACTACTCGAACAGTAAGAGCGTAGTCTACTGCACGCCGTAGCAATACCTATCTGACCACAATTACGTCCAGAAATCAGCAGAAAAGTCCTTATGGGAGTATGCCCGGAGAGCATACTCACGCTACCAGTTTCCTAGTTTTATGTGACGCCAATTACGGCGTCTTCTGCATGTATCTGTCTGCACTTATGTCCTAAAACAGATCCTGTCCATGTCCTAAGTTCTTTCTTTCTTTTTTTTTTTCTTTTTTTTTTTTAATAAAGTAATCACCCAATTTATTAAAAAACTCGTATATCTGAGGTGGGGCACCTCACAATTCAACTTGTATAGCTCGTCGCTCTATGACCGCATGGTGGAGCCCGAAAACCTCAGACCTTAGGAGTTTTTTCAGAAGTCTTGGCGATATTCAGCTGCTGACCCCAGGAACACAGAATAGTAGACCCTGGACATATTCCGTCCTTTAGATGTTCAGCAAAATTCTTTCGGCAACTGTTACATTAAAAGGACGGATTCAGCTGCTGACCTTAGGAACACAGAATAGTAGACCCTGGACAATGTCATATTCCGTCCTTTAGATGTTCAGCAAACTTAAGTTCTTTCGGTAACTGTTACATTAAAAGGACGGATTATGTCAGTGGTCCACTATTGTGTATGTTCAGCAAACTTAAGTTCTTTCGGTAACTGTTACATTAAAAGGAGGGATTATGTCAAAGGACGGATTATGTCGGTGGTCCACTATTGTGTGTGTTCCTCGGGTCAGCCACTGAATATTGCCTAGACTTCTGAAAAAACTCCTAAGGTCTGAGGTTTTCCGGCTCCACCACACGGTCATCGAGCTGTACAAGCATATAAGGGCCAGATCCCACTGGCAAGGAGAATGAGAATGAGTGTCTGAATCGGGACGTGCTTGTGGCTACGTGCAGAAAACTGTGATTGATCTGCTTTTCTGCATCAGATCCTCTGCGTGCAACACACCCAGATTCAGACACTTATTCCAATCGTCCTTGTCAGACTGAGTGGGATCTAGCTCTAAGTAAGGTTAGCCCTAAGAAGAAGGCTGCTCCTAGAGTTGCAGAATCAACTCTCCATTTCACAAGTAAAGTTGTGTTTGCTTCTGCTACTGGATGGTGTATGATAAAACGTGTGTCCAGATCAGAACTCTCTCTCTCTCTCTCTCACACACACACACACACACACACACACGCACACACACACACACACACACACAGAGTCTTCACTTTAGATTTCCATACTGTGTCCTATTTTTTGTGTCTGTAAGGAGCAGCAAAAACATGGACTGAGAACACAGCTGATTTCTGAGTTTTGCCGCTGGAATGTATGCCTTGCTGAGATTTCCATGCTCTGCCGAGTTTTCTGAGTCTGTGTGTGTGCGTGCTTGCTGGTCCGTGCGCCTGTCTGAGTGTTTGTTAGCCTGAGTGTGTGTGTGGCTCGCCAGGGCACTTGTTTGTTTGGGAGGCCTGTGGGGCCGGTACTTACTTGTGGCCTTTACTCTCAGGGTTGCAGTGAGGAAAAACACTCAAGTGGCCGAAGGGGTAGCTTAGGGCACAGTCGAGTAGTGTGGTGGTGTTGGTACGGGTAGCAGTTGAGTGGCTGTAGGCTGAGCAGAAGAAGACAAAATGTTAGTACTTTTAGAGGTCCAGTACTTCTTCTCTGTCTGGGGGATTTGGGTATCTTCTAGTGCTTCTGTTCTGTCTGGGGGATTTGGCTATCTTCTAGTGCTTTTTGGCAGTTTCGGCACTATTGCGCTCGATTCGCTTGATGCCAGTTGATGGGAGCTTTTGAATGAGCTTCATGTTTTAACATGTTTGACACTTGGGATTCAAGAAGATACAGTCGTGCTCTTTGTGCTCTCCGGCCTTCCAGTCGTCGGATTTGTTCCCTTCAGCCCTTTCTTTCCTTCTTCATTTTTCTCTCCTCTCATTCTTTTCCCTTTCCCTTTCTTTCCTTTCTCTTCCTTTTTTCCTTTCTACTCATTCTCCTACTTGTTGATCCCTCTCCCGTTCCAATTTTCCTCCTTCCCCCATCTGTGCTCGCACCTTGGCTGACTGGTTCCCTACTCATTGTGTTCTACTGTCAGTGACTGTCTGGGTGCTGTTGTTCTGACTGTTCCTTGCTCTCTGAAATAATGGAGTAATTCCTGCTTTGGGCCCAGGATTTTGTTATCTTCAGAATGCGCGCTCTCCGAACCTCTGCCGAAGTCGCGTACTGTACTGTACGCTTAGATATGCTATTGCTAAAGTGAACCGGCATGATGCTAATAGCCACTCTAGATGTGCAAGGCCCTGTCATCCTTGTGAAACCTTTTTTTTTTTTTTTTTTTTTTTTTTTTTTTTTTTTTAAGTAAACATCATTGACGGGGAGTAGAGGAGGTGCTGATAAGAGCAGACACCCCCTCTACTATCCCTGCTTGATAGATGGCTCCGTTCCATTGGTGGGGAGCTGCACCTGCTGGAAAACGGGTCCAGCATCCCTTTACATTTATGAGCACTGAAAAGACATGGTACAGCTCATGATGGGAACCGGGCCCAGTGTCCCTTCTGATCAGATGATAGTGAGCATAAGGAAAGGTAAAGGTAAGTAGTTTTGACTCCTGTGCCTCTTCACCCTGAACGGGCGCCAGATATGCATGTCCACCTAGCACTTCCACATCCTATTTATCTGAGTGGAAAGTGTTTGCCTTCCCTATCTATCTCACTCCTTCCCTTCTGCATCTGCATGCATTTGAACTTTGAGATCCTTGTTGCCATGCTCTGGCATCTTCCCAGGTCTACGCGGGTACCAGTCCAAGTAGTCCGAGTCTAGGGCCTGTGCAGACTATATTAGAGCCTGCAATGATGTTTCCCTCGAAATGGGAGGAGGTGTCGATTGCTTTGCGGTCTCGCAGCCTGGAAGTCACCGCAGGCGATATATCTCCAGGTAGAGCGCTGGACTCTACCTCATTTGCGGTGTGCATGTTTGGGCGACATGCTGCTTGAGCGGGCACTAGTTCCCAGAGTGCTGCTGGGAGGAGCACTGGTTCGCAGGGTGTTACAGCGCTAGGAGGGGGAAAAAGGCTGGAATCTCTGCTTGGCTATGGTGGAGAATTGCAGGTAGGACGAGGAGGAAGAAGGGGGCTAAGGAGGAAAGTGGCGAGGTACTTACCTGAGTTACCGAGCTATTGAGGTCCGCATCTTCATCTTTTTGGTTGACGCTGCTGCTGGAAGACCCTAGTTAGGCTGCGCTGCTACAAGAAGGCTTTGAGACAGACTCTGGCATGGCAGCCTGAGGAGCAGCGTACATAGCTGCATTTGCATTGCCTTTTGCACATCAGGGGTTGGTCCCTCGTGTCCGCCATAGCCATTACTTGCCGGAGGAGGAGGAAGATGGGATTCATGGAGATAATTGGCGGAAACGTGAACGCCAAAACCTTTCGGGTTTTGGGCGTCCGTTTGGCAAGAAAGGCCTACCGGAAATGAATCTGACGCAGACACAGCGCCAGGTTCATAATACGATAGGAATAAGCCAAGCGGTCGGGACCCAATCTCGGCCGCCAGACTTTTACATCCAATGGCCTGTAATGCCTGTGGGCCCTTCTTGCCAAACGGGAAAAGTTTGGGCATGGAAAACCAGAGCTTTCCGCGTGGGCTCTATATGCCAATTCTCCCGGATTCATGGCTACGGTGGACCTCACATTGTGCGAGGAGTAGAAGAGGGATCCGGACATTGATTCTCATTAAGCCATTCATCGTTATTATTATTATTATGGGGCAACGGCTCCTGGGTCACACCTGGCGATCGGAATAGGCAACTTTAGCAGTTCTCGAAACAGGGCGAAAAAATCTGCGGCTAAATCTGCATTCACGTGTGATTTGCCAACTTCTGTGACTAAATGAACTTCTGAAGCCATATACTATGTGACCGTCTGAACACGGTGAATGCACATTCATGTTCGAACGCCTGCATTCACATGGCCGTGGTCCGTGTTCAAACACGCCACGTGGCAGGGGGCAGGAAAAAATCGAGCGCGCACCCCCTCCCAGCATGCACGCGTCATGCACCATCCTGGGGCGCGTGGCATTCACAAAAATAAGTAAAAACAAAAACACGAAATACCCCCACCCAAACATATATACACGCACACGCATACACACACAGCTATTTGCACACGCACACACATGCTGTCGCATACCGTAAACGGCGTGAAGGTGCAGACCAGAACAAGAACCGACCTCTCTCACATACCACAAGGTAGCACAACGGAAGGCTTAAATACCAATGATCCGAACAATCGATGTTGCCATGCAGACCAGAAATACATCATCATCATTCCATGGCGTGAAGGGGCCTGGCGCTCATACAGGAAGAATGCGCCAGTCCCCACCCATACACAGACGAAGAAAAGGGGGATTAGACGAAGAAGAGGGGAAGACGGGAATGTCGTCAACACCAAGTCTTCGGTACAGGTCCCAAATAATCCCTCGTCAAATGTCTGAATCCCAATGTCAAGTCTGGATCCAAATGTCGTGAAGTCCCAAAGTCACCAATCTCTCTCTCTCTCTCTCTCTCTCTCTCTCTCTCTCTCTCTCTCTCTCTCTCTCTCTCTCTCTCTCT
>BFEA01000415.1:995358-1018416 GCA_003427395.1 Chara braunii | reverse complement strand
CCCACATCAAATTAAAAGACAAACAAAGAAAAAAGAAAAAAAAAAAGGGGCATCACACTGACGCATGTGGGGAGGGCCTCCCCTCTTTCCCGAAGTATTGAGTGCAGTATGCCTGGATTTTTTTTTTTCTTTACATTTTGAAAAGCATTACAATATTGAATATATGTATGAAAGGAATAGGAGCCACGAATCTTCCCTTTAGGCCCAAAAGGCCCAGAGACCCCTCCCTTATGCCACCACCACACCCGCGCCTGCTGGCGCTGCACTGCGTGTGCCAAGCTTTGCCGAACTGGCGCCGCCAGCCATTGTGGTCCTGTATCCCTGAGCCTCCAAAATGTTTGGACTGAGGCATGAAGAAATCTTGCAAGGCTGTACTTGGCCCATAAATCAACCCCGGGCCCCTCACCGGGTCTTTTCATTATGCGACAAAGGCCATTGTTGAGGTTTATCCACTGCCGCTCAGCCCCGAAAGTCGCGGTGCATTAATGTGAGGGGCCAGCGGCTGATGTATGCGCCAGTATGGGCCAATACTGGAGGAGAGCCCTCCTTTGGCATGGACCCACCCTCCCTCGGTGGAGGCTCAGATGCCCCTCTCTTGTCATAGGACCAGAAACTCTTCCCTTACTCGATATAGGCCCAGATAAGTGTATGGGATGCTGGGCCCGGTTCCCAGCACATGTTGCTCCCCACGAATAGACTGGAGCACTTGTCCCAAAAAAAAGAAAAAAAAAAAGAAAAAAAGGCCCAGATAAGTGTGGTCCATTGTTGCACTCAGCGCATATTCACAGTAGGACTTTTTCACCTGAGCTTTGGAAGTTGTTGCAGTCGGATGCATCCAGCTCTGGCCGCAATTGCGGCGAGATGCATTTAGGAGAGTGCTAGCGTGAGTAGGCCTCACAGAGGCAGTAGCAAATGCCATTTACCGTTGCCACTCCTTGAAGGTGGCTGCACTGCTTCTTACAGCAACGACTACCTCACTTTCCCCTCCCTCGGCATAAGCCATTTGCCTTCTCCCCTCCCTGAGGCTCCCTCGGCATAAATCATTTCCCTCACGACAACAATGCTGTGGACGCCGGCATCCATTCGGCGTTCGCATCCCCAATGTCAATGAAGCATTTGCCGCTCTCTTCTTCTAGCTGCTACAACTGGCGAACCGGTGAAGAGCAGCAGGCAATCCACTGCAGAATCCCATGCACCAATCTTTCTCTATTACCTTCCATTCGTTCACACTACATACCCTTTTTTTTTCTTTTTTTTCTTAACGACAAAGAAAGTCTCACGATATTCCATGTAACTGCGGTCTTCCCGGGAACACAACGCACCCTCATTTTTACTGTATTGTGCCAGAAACATAGCTTCTGTACGTTCATTTTCAGGGTGCGTTATGTTTGGGGGAAGAAGAGCAAAAAATAACACAACTAGTTCCAAAAGTGTACAGCTAGCTGTGTTACTCCACTCCAACTTTGACAACTTGCACAGCTAGCACCAGTTGTCTCAAGAACCCCTTCTTTTTTTTTTTTTTTTTTTTTTTTTACCAGTTGTTACTGAAACCTTATCATGCCCGAGCAACGGCAACACTCCCTCCATCACCATAAATATGAGACAAGGGTGAAAGCTGTTGACCCCCAGGGAGATTTTTGTTACAGTACAACCTCCCTTCGTTTAAGGCCGCCTTTGCATAACAAGTCGGGATCCAGACCACCTCCACCATCACCGCTGTGCACAAATCTTCCTTCCCAGGGGCGTTTGTGAAAGACCACGGCGCATGCAGTATGATGCAGAAGCTTTTGACAGTTCGGTGCAGTGGCCATTACAGAACACAGAATGATGATCAGCCATCTTGCCATCTTGAAGCGTACAGTCGTGAACTGTCGAGGTTCATTTCAACACTGTTCATGTCATATCAAGCAGGTAAGAAGTACCTTCCTCCTTCGATCCACCACACCCATACAGGGTATCGAGCTGGCCATCTCTGCCAGAACGTTTCGGATGTCTTACTTAGACACAGGAACCATGATTCACAAGCGGACCCATACCCGTTGGGCCGTTGTGACATCCAACACACCCCGGCATGGTTGCAGTGGTCACACACTCTCTCTCTCTTAAACTCACGACATCCAACCTGCTGCACGTATGGCCAAACACTTTCGGCATTTGCCTTCGTGGATGTGTTTCCACCGCACAAAGCAGCACCCTCTCCCACAAAGCAGTTCTCTGTGAGTTACGGTGAATCAGATATGCCATCCACTCATGCCCTGGGATTGCAGGGCTGGATGGACGACACAAGCGACCAAGAAAACCCTTTCTGATCATGGCCCCTGCTTGTCAACATGTTTCCCTTCGATGTCTTTTGCTTCTTGACCCTTGCCGTTTTTGCTTATGTCTCTCGCCTTTCGCCCCGACTGAGTCAAAGCTGCTGTCGTAACTGGAAACCTTGATGACTGCCCTGTCGGGACTCCGACTAGATCGGCGTCATGCTGCTGAATAATCAGGATTGATGCCTTGACAACCGTGTCAGTGGCCACCAGCGCATCACCGATGACTCCGAGTTCGTGAGAATCCACACGGTTGGCGTGGTCCTGAACTGGAACGCTGGCAACAATAGGTGCTGGTCTGCGCCCGCGCCCCACAACAATGAGGTCAATATTCCGCACACTGGCAGCGCGAACTGCCGCTTGGATAACATCATCGGTTTGCACCTCTTCGATAGTGCACTGTGGGGAAGGCTGGGTGGCTTGTTGAGAGCTCTTCTCATCTGCCGGAGAAGATATCTTTGTCCTCAGCATTTCGAGTGCAACCTCGTCCTGTGATGCCTCGGCAGCAGCGTAGCGCTTGCTCTCCTCGAGAGCAATCTCCTTCTCCTTCGCCGATATCTCTTGAGGCTGGCGGTGATGAGCACTGCCCCCAGGCCAGTGGAAGCGGGAGTGCCGCTGTGAATGCTGCCCGGACACCTCTACACCCACATGCACTGTGACATCCTTTGGAGTCAATGCCTTGAAGCGAACAACACGCAAGTTCACGTTGGGGTGGCCGAGCATTCGGCTCGCATAAGCGAGCGCCTCGCGGTCGTCTGGACCGCCGAAAAATAAGAGAAGGATATCATACGAAGTCTCGCTCGATGGCACATTGGCCGATCCTCCAAACCCACGGTCAATCAGGATTCCAACCGAGCAGGGTGCGTGCCTCAGGACCCGAAGATTCACGCGATGGAATCCCACAAGATTGGCGTCGACAGACCCGTCAGCGCCTAGGTACTTGTGGAAGGGAAGAACAACCATGTTTGCTTTCTTGTCCACAGCGGTGGAACAGATATCCTCATGCATATCGCTCGTGCCCGAGACGACCATCATTGTCTTCACATTCACCTTCGCTAATCTCCCGTATGTCTGGAACATGGATCCAACATCATCGATCCCCGGTATTTTCTTGCTCACAGTCGGCTTTCCGCCTTTCCTCGCCTTTGCAACAAGCATAAGTGACGAAGATCTCTCTGTGTACTCCACCAAGTGCAGAAGATACACACGCAATCCCTTTTTCTTCCGCCCCCCACTGCGCCCTTTCGACAGGTCTGACAAATGCGCGAGCGCCGGAATATTACGTAGACCATGAGCGCACATGAACAATCTCAAATCTGATGCATCATCTGCTGCTTCGTAACTAGCGATTGTCCGTGCATCATATGAAACAGGTTGGTCACGCTTTGTCAGATACGCAACGATGGGGGACGTGACGAAAGTCGTAAAAAGTGCCATGAGAACCATGATTGTGAAAAGTGTTTTGCCAATCACCTGTACAAACACACATGAAGACAAATGCCATGATGATAAGATGCAACTGCATCCTCACTGTCTGCAAGTGAAAGCCCAACACATGAACAAACAGCCAACTCGACCTTTTCCAACATCTAGCTGCAGCTACCGAAGGCAACAATACAAACACATTCCTCAACGGGCAAGACTATCAAAAGCATTACTCACCCAAGAACGCCCGGTCATTATAGCTGTAATTGGGGGCCACTCTCAGTCCAGATACAGAGATAATGTGCGGGCGTACAGCAGTACCTGAAGTTGAACATTTACAGAAAGCCTAATTTGTGGAGTTGTGAATAGCAACATGACAACACACACTTACACACACACACACGCACACACAAAAAAAAAAAAAAAAAAACAATCAGTTTTATGTCCGTCCGTCTTTCTCCTGTTGTCTGTCCTCCCTTTGCGTTGTTAAAAATATGTATTGCTTACCCAACTGAGCACCCTTAAGCAGTGCCAAACAGTTGGCGATTCCTTGTTCAGAGTGCCTACAGCACTCTTAGAGGGTCCGCTCTGTTCAGGACGTCTCTCTGCCCTCGGGGTGATGATGGATTATCATCCGTGGTGACTCCCTGGCTCAGTGGGTGGTGGGAACGAACAGTCTGCGGAGGTTCAATCGTGATTTGAGTAGGTGACGTGCCACTTTACTCCGTGTTGGATGTGTGGACTGCCTCGCCTGCACTCCGCTGCTGCCTTGCTGCCTGTCTCGCTGGCTTCGCATGTGGTTCTCTGCAAGCTGCTGTGTTCACTCTGCGGTGTGGCCGTGCTGTTGGTGTCGCCTCGCACTTCGCTGCTTTGCTACCTTTCTGCATCCGCTGGCCCGTGCCCTCCGTTGTTGCTTGCGTGCCTTGTAGATTGGTTGCCTTGTTGCTATTGCCTTGTGCTTCACTGCACGGTTACGGAGCAGCTGGTCTGCTCACCCTGTCGTCCCTTGTAGTGTGGTTGCCTTGCTTGTGTTGCCTTGTGCTTCATTGCACGGTTGCCGCGCTGTGTCTCCCGCGTGCCGTGTCATTCCTTGCAGTCGTTTTTGGCGTTGGGCAGCCCTACTGCGTTGCCTGGTGATCCGCAGGGTTGCTGCCCGCTGCTACGCTCCGCTTGGGGACAGTCTGCCTTCAACAAGGGTCACAGGGTTCATGACCCAAACCATCAAATACGGAGATTCTGCAGATTGTCGAGGGTTCAGCCTCCTGATGAGTCAATGCATCTCCGACAGGTTGCCGCACTGTGTATCCTGTTTGCCGTGTCATTCCTTGCAGTCATTTTTGGCATTGTGCAGGCCTACTGTGCCTGGTGCTCCGCAGGGTTGCTGCCCGCTGCTACGTTCCGCTTGGGGACAGTCTGCCTTCAACAAGGGTCACAGGGTTCATGACCCAAACCACCAAATACAGAGCTTCCGCAGACTGTTGAGGGTTCAGCCTCCTGATGAGTCTATGCAAAACAATCTTGTTATCAGTTTTTTATTGCTTTCAGTTTTTGCCTTTCGGTCTGCTGTCATTGCTTCTGCGGACTTGTGTTGTGCATCTCCCTGCCTGCCTCGCCCTTGCCATCTAGCCTATGTCTTTCATGGGTACTATTCGTTTCTTAGCTCACCGCCTTTATCTTTTGCTACTTCGGTTGTGTGCCCGCCCTCCTCCCCCATGCCCTCCAGCCTGGGTGCTTTGTTGTGACTTGTCATTCCATGCCTCTTCATACATCTCCTCATTGTGCACTACCTTCTCCTTGTTGCTTTCTGCCCCCTCCCCATGTTCTAGTCTATTCGGCGGCTTCTGCCTCAATCCTACAGTAGGGCATTTTAGTGGACAATTTGTATCCTGGTATGTTTTTTTTTTTACTTGCTTTGTCTGCGCAGCTCGCCGTGACTGTTTTTTTTTTTTTTTTTAACTTGCTTTCTCTGCGCAGCTTGCCGCGACTGTTCTCGCTGGGGTTCCACCTTGTGTCAAAACACAAAAAAGATCAATATGCAGGCTGTACACAAACGAAGGAGATCGGAAAAACGGCAATGGAGAGCAGGATAGGAAGATACAGGTGAGAAGAGTGGAAAACGAGGAGGACCAAACAAATGGAGCAGCACAACTAAGGCAGGGGAACACTGATACCAGGGCATGACAACCAGAACAAATTGGAGTAAACTGGGATACCCATACCTGCCTGCTTCCCCTCATGGAGAACACGGGCTGGGAACGGGGCTCGATCCAGGAAGAACTCGGAGGAGATAAAAATACCTTCCTCGGCCTTTACCACTTGTACGACAAACCAGGATTCAACCCCAGGACCCACCTCTGGACCAAAAAAACACAGCAAAACGCAAAACTGGACTGAATTTCGAACCCAGCCGGAGTATGCAATTTTACCCCTGGACCCACCGACTAAACCCAGGAATCGGAAACCAGAGAAGGGGAGCTGGGACTCCGACCTGGGCTGGTATTTTGAAATACACAAAATCACAGACCACGTTTTGCCTCCCAAGCCCACCCATTAGACCTGGAATAGGAAGCAGGGAATCGAACCTAGGCGGTGTACTCCATTCTCAGGAGTTGCATCGATCTTCCCAGTTGACCCGGTGAGTTCAGAAAACGCAGCGATGATAGAACGTGGAACCCCCCGACCCTGAGACATGAATGAACCGGCCAATTACGGACCAGGAGCGGGCTTATATCAAGCCGGCAATCTCGGAGGAACTCAACCCCGTGAATTACTTCGATGAGTCAGCTCAATGTGTCAGGCATATCGAAGTCTGGTATATATCAAAGTCATGAAGGTTGGGGATGCCTTTCCCCAACCCTTCATGACTTTGATATATAACCGACTTGACTGCTTGCTTGAGCATGCGAGTGGGATGCTCAACTTGATAGCAGTGTATTTGGAACCTACTGACGAGCGCCGGTGTTTTGGCGTATGGAGGACTGGGATTTAGCTACCGTAATCGACGAGACAACTTCGCATAGACTGGATGTAGGAAGAGGCACGAACGGCGGAAGACACATTATATACCATCCTCGTTCCTGCTCTGGGCTTGAATGTGTGCTTGGGCTGGCTGTGTTTGATCCGGATTGGGTAGATGTCACTTGTATCGTGTTTTTGCAGGATGTATAAACCTCTCTGACGAGCCGGATCTGTGGCGACGGCGAAAAAACTTTTAGGGGATGCCACACCCACACCCCTCCTACCAGTGCAAGAATCTACTAGGAGCTACCGAGTCGCCCTTCATCATGCTACCTAGCTGCCATCACTACCGCTACGGACCTTCCCGGTCTACTGCTGATGATAGTAAGCTCGGTGGAGTGGTTGGGATGACGGGAGAAGTCTCTAGGGATGAGAACTATTCCCTCAGAGGGAGGAACTAGAAGGGATGTATCAGGAAACGGAGGAATTATGGGCGGCCTCGGCCCGGAATAAAGGGCGAGTAGGGCAAAGATAATACGATGAGAATACCTGTCTCAGGGATGGATCGAGCGGAGGAATAGGGAATTAATTTTGATTGCATGACAAAAGTTGATTCACGGATTATAAGGGATTTTATGCCCCGAGGCGGAGCGGAGGACCAGGAGCTGAGCAGACAGACTACTTGGTTTGATTGATCTCTTTTTTAATTTTGGAAGTTGCTTTCCTCACCTAATGCGGTTTTTTTTGGTCCTATATTTTCTCCCTCTCCCCTATGTATGCATTAATTCTCATCGGTCTCCCTCTTTCCTTCTTGAATATGCTTTGTATGGATGAATCAGATGGGAATCTCACCTGAAATGTATGAGCTTCCTTCTTTCCTCCCTGAATATGATTTATATGGATGGTTGGCATCGCCCCTGAAATGTATGAGCTTATGTATGAGCCTACGTATTTGAATGAACCCTCTCGAAACCATCCGCTAAATAGCGCCCACACCATTAGTTGATGATGTATGAGTTCACAGCCTTGTTGTTTTGCATGATGGGCAGGGAATTGGGGACGGCAAGCAGCGTATGTTTTAGGAAGCTCTATGGCTTGCGAGTGGGAATATTTGACGTCAATTTGGTTACGGTCTGGCTGAGCGAACCATGAATGATATGGGGTCCATAACATTGTATGTCATGGGATATGATTGGACACACACACAAAAAAAAAAAAAAAAAAAAAAAAAAAGGAAGTCCATAAGGTTTCTTTTCTTTTCTTTCCCTATTGGACGATGGGCCGCGCCACACTTCCCTGCAGTGCAACATAAAGGCAATGTAAGAGGCCAAGTAGGCAAGCCCACCCTTATGGCCCTTCCGTAGCCCTGAAAATTTGACTTGTATATTATGTAGCCTGATGGACCACAGATCAGATATTAAACTGATAAGAAACTTGATCTTAGCCAAAAGGCCACGAAAGGTACGTGCCTTTCTTCCTCTCCTCTCCTTCCTGGACCAGGTATTTCCGCAGTGCTGTCTACTGTGCCCAATAACCTCTTCTCATGTTCTCCTGCATATTAAGTGCAGCACCTTCAAGATGTGCTAAATAGTCAGTGCCACATTGTGAGAAGTGTCTGCCACACTACTACGGCGAGCTTCTGTAGTCAGGATGCATTTGCCTCTCTGCTCCATGGAGATGACAGACATTCGTCTTTGTGGCTCCCTCGCTCCTGATGGTGGCGCGAACCTACAGGCTATGCATGTTTGTGATGATTTGCTTCCGTCTGTGCCGTAAAGATGTGCAGACAGCCTTGTCCAGTGGCTCCCTGCTGCCTGGCTGCTTACCTGCTTGCCTTGTGTTGCCTTGCTACCCTACAGTTTGGTTTTCTTCGTGCCTCTAAGCCCACTCGCCAGCTCACCTCTTTGCCTACCCTCTGCTTTACTTCTGTTCCGCTGCCAGGCTACCCGACCACTTGCCTTGTGTTTCTGTTTCATTTGCCCGCTTGCCGTCCCGCCTAAACTCTAAACCTTTATGCCTTGCAACCCTGCTGCCTGCCTGTCCATGTGCCTCACTTGCCCTTCCGGCCATCTGCCTGCTTGCTTGCCTTGTTGCCTGCCCTGCTGCCTCCTGTGCTGCCAACCCACCTGCTACCTTCACTGTCCGCCCCGCTTTGCTTGGCTTCCTGCTTTTCTGGCCGCCTGCTTGCTTACTCTATGGCTGCCTGGTTTGCCTTGCCCATTTGCTTGCCTTGTGTTGCCTTGCTGCTCATTCACCTTGCCGCTCGTACACGTGGCCGCCCGTACACCTAGCTGCATGCTTGCTTACTTTGCTTACCCCAGCTGCTGTTAGCCAGCTGCCTGGCTGTCGGCTTGCAGCAGGGATTGAAGTAGACCATTCAGAGATAAAGATGGGAGGTCTGCACACTGTCAAAGATTCATCCTGATGAGTCAGTAAGTCCAATGGATCAGTCTGTCACATTCTCGTCCTGTTTTTCTCAATCTCTTCCCGTTTTCTTCTTATGCCTTGTGCTTGTGCCTTTCCTGCGTCTCACCCTTCCAATCGACTTCTCCAAGATGAATGTATGGCACACACACACACACACACACACACACACACACACACACACACACACACACACACAGAGTTTGATGTATTGTCTTTTCTCCTATTTTTCTAAGCACTTTGCGTGTTTGAGAGAGCACCTTTAAGCAGTGCTAAATAGTAGGTGCTCCGCGGTTTGGAGTTAATGCGAAAAGGTTGTGCAGGCTGAGGTATTGGCAGGCCCTACCGTGGCGGTCAGTGGTTTAACCGCACTACCACGACACACCCAGGGAAGAGCAGGAGCATTCCAAGCCGGATGACCCCAAATGGTACCCAGTTGCTCACCAACCCCCCCCCAAAGGTTGTGCAGGCCGAGGTATTGGCAGGCCCTACCCTGGCGGCCAGTGCTTCAATCACACTACCACAACACGCCCAGGGAAGGGCGGAGGCATTCCAAGCTGGGAGACTCCCAATGGTACCCAGTTGCTCAGCAACCCCCCCCCCCCTCCCCAACTGTGTATATCGTGAGCACAGCCAGCATTGCTTTTTAGCACGAGTTATCATAATGACGCAACATGCCGCAGCACGGTGGCAGAAGCATTGTGTCATGCAAACACACATAGCAATGATTATCGCAAGGTGGAATTGATAAACGGTTAGGGAAGTACTCACATTCTTTTCGTATCCAATGTTGAGCACGATGAGCTCAACAAGCCCTTTGGTGTTCATCAACACGCCGAAGGTGAGAGCCTTCCTGGGAGGTAGCTTTGACAACCTGGCCGCAAAATATACACCACACACCTTGCCAGCCGTCGCCGTTGCAATAACAAGAACCAGAACCCCAAACAATTTGATGCTGTTTACTGATGCCACTTCTGTTTTGAGTCCCGAACTCACAAAATAGAGTGGAAGCAAAAGCGTGCCAACAAAATCTTCCAGCTTTGATATCAGTGAATGCGCAAAATTCCCCTCCTTGGGTAGAATTAGGCCGAACAAGAACGCTCCAAAAATCACATGGATGCCCATCAGGTCTGTAAGAAATCCTGATAAAAGGCAGCCAATGAACGACAAGGTGACAAGGTACTCTGGGATGTGGTCGTCCGTTGTCACCTTCTGGACGAATTTCTTCACAAGCGGCCTAACGGCCACAAACATCACGATGACAAACCCCACTCCCATGAGCAGGTCATACAAAGCAACCACAGGATTTGACCCGTGCGCGTTCGCGAGGGCGACGGCGAGCGCAAGAAGAACCCATGCCATGATGTCGTCAACCGCAGCTGCGGACATCGCTAACCCTCCAATCTCTGTTGTGAGCAGCTTGAACTCAGCCAAAATACGAGCGAGGACTGGGAACGCGGTGATCGCCATGGCCACCCCCATAAATACCAGAAAGGGACCAAAGCCTATCTTGCTGTTAGCGTCCTTAAGCCCTTCCATTGTATCGGTATCATTGTATAAGAAAAACGACACTCCGATTCCAAGCACAAATGGAAAAAACATTCCCGCAATGGATATGGCGGTAGTTATTGTGCCGGATGCTTTTAGAGCGTCTGGGTCCAACTCCAGCCCCACCATGAACAAGAAGAACGTAAGTCCAAAATTCGCAACCAGGTCGAGCCGCTTCAAGGAATCTTTATTAAACAGTTTAGCTGTGAAGCCTGCAAACACCACAACAAAAATAAATAAATTAAAAACTTGATAAAAGTTCATAAAACAAACAATAACAAAGATCATTCAACTTTTTTGCTAGATCCAAAAAAACTTTTAAAAAGTCTCTGTTGCAAAGAACGAAAAAAAGAAAAGAAAAGAAAAGAAAAGGAACAACAATTTGAACAAAAAACAAAAACAAAAACAAAAACAAAAACAAAAACAAAAACAAAAACAAAAACAAGAGAACATCTCGTCTCTCGAGCAAAAGGGCGAAAGCTCATTTGACTTCTATTTCCAGTACGGAAAAGAAAAAAAGGTCAATCAACTTTCCGCAGTTTTTTCTGCACAATTTGTCACTATATTATATTATTCCCCTCCACCCACCTTCCAAAACCGGATGGAGCTCAGAGTCGCACATCTAATCCGGCGCCATTATGTTATTTCATTTCGTCTGCCCAGTCTCCGCCACCCACCACCCAAAATATGCACCCAGAATCCGATGCCATCTTATTATCCATTTACCTCCCTTGGATTTGAGTGGCAGCAATGCTGATCCCCTCAAGCAACTGAAATCCCACTCCCAGATCCCTTCGGCTTCAGGCAAAGTCCTGCCCATTCGTTATGCCCTCGTTACGAGTCGTTTGGACCCTCCAGCGTCCAATTACTTACCTCTCGCTATCCCGGATGGTCAATCATTGGTTAGTCAAACAGTAGGAGAAGGGATCTGAATATCTGAATAGAAACCTCCTCAACGAATTACGCACCACCAACAATGATGTCGGTGCGGTGGAAGACGTGCAGCATTGCCTGCGTCTCTGCGATGGGCCAAACATTTTATGGCAGAAAGGGGTCGGTCTACCTTTAGGGAAGCAACCACCGATTAAACTTTTTCCCAGAGTAGAATAGAAATTGCGCAACTTCGCAGGTTTAAAAAAAGCCGCCGACTGACTGTGTAGAGGTTGGGACTCGGGAGCGTAAACTGTTTCAAAGATTGACAACCTACAACCCTATTGGTGAGATATGGAAAAGAAGATATCTTTTTTTTTTTTTTTTTCTTCCCCTTTTTTTTATGTCAGGAAACGATTGCGAGACTCCAGGCCTCGACGAGCCCTATTAAGCCCTGTTTTCAGCACTGTCGGCCGCCCTTAGTGAAGGCAGGCCTGACCAAGGCCGAGAGGCCTATTTTTCGGCTACCACGCAAACTGGGGAAATTCAGGCAGTTGTGCAGCACCAGTTGGTTGAGATCGCCCAGGCCCTGGATGCCTTTTTCCAAATGTAACTGAGGCGGACCCTGGGCCAGATACGCGACATGGACCAAACACGGGCTGCGGGCAGTTGGACACGGGTAACCGCCACAGGCCCTGGGCCTGATTTGTTTGGACTGGGGCTCAGCCTCTCAAGGCCTACCGGAAGCTTCTGGGCAGGGGCCCAGCGCAGCCTGGTCACACGCAGCAGGAAGGCCACTTCCATTTAGGAAACTGCCTGCCCTTGCATTTGGCATTCGGGCACTGGCTGCATGCTGCGCAAGCGCTGCTGCATTATTCGCTGGCCAGCACCCACGCGCTCACAGGCGAGCAGGAAGAGCGGGCAGCCATAGCCGAGCTGCCCTGCACTATGCTGGATGGGGCACATGGTGGCCCTTGGGTGCATGCGACATCTGTGAGTGGGGGATCGAGTTGTGAGTGATACGAGAGACATACCTGGTGCTTGAGGCGAACGGCATTGGCTGAGATCTGCTCGTACTTCGGGGAGCTGTTGACGTCACCAGCGGCATTGTAGATAGGCTAGAGAGGATCTGCCATTTGTAGTCTGGGCGCAGAGCGCCAGATAGGATGTCGACATTGGTTCATTGTTGATGATGATGAGACTATTCCAACATTGACACTTGTGAGCTTTTGCTGTGCTCTTATTTGGTGGAACTCGTGTTGCAATTCGGCTTTTGTTTCGAGGTCACGACTATCTGGTTTCATGTGTATGATGCTGCTTGGTTTCTGGAGTTCGCTATCGGTCATTTTCTTTGCATTTTGGTATCGGAGCTGTGGTACGTTGCGCTAATCTAAAGATTCCCACGTGGCATTAGGACCCGAGGGTGACAGGCTTCTGTTCCGCCAGCTTAGGGATAGACAGCAGCAGCAGCGAAGAGCTAGGGCTGCAGAGGCAAGCACGGCATTCGCAAGCGAAGCTGCTACTTCAGCAGCCATGGCCACAGCTGCTCAGCAAAGCTCCCAGCCCAGTAGTTTAGGGACTGTAAGGGGCAACGATTGCACAGACCCTGAGTCAGTCCGCTAGTGTCATGGCAAGCCAGCAGTTAGAGTTGACTCCCGAGGAGGTCGCCATACAGCGAGCAGCGGCTCGCGAGGCACAGCTACAGCAGGCTTTAGGAGAGATAAAGGCAGAGAAAGAAAGAATGATCAGGAGAAGATCGAGGATGCAGCGGAGACAAGCGGACGTTAGTGAGTAGAGAGGATGGACCTGACAAACATGGATGATGATGTGATGACCCTGCGGACAGTCCAGCTAAACGACTCTCTTATAGGACATCCAGCGGAGCCTGGCCGTGCTGGTCGGGCGAGTTCAGGCAGCTCCATCACCATCAGGGCCCGGTGCCCGGCCTGTGGTACAGCCTCCTCCTTTTGTCCCGCCGGTGACTGGAGTGTCCCCATTTGTAGTCCCTCCAGCATCGGTACAGGCCGCTTCCCTAGGTATGCCTTTGACAAGCGGGTTCCCAACAGGTACTAGTGTACAGATTCCTATACAGACAGTGTATTCCCAACCTCCATTGCAGACTGCCATAACTGGGCAGCCTGCTGTCTTGCAGCCGGCATAGCCACAGGGCACACAGCCCCAACAGCAGCTAGTGCAGCAGCCTGCAGCCCAGGGTCCACAGCCTGGAGTGGCGAAGGTACCGGCACAAGGCCAGTGGGTTCCGAAAACTGCCATCGCAACGCCTAAACCCTTCTTAGGGGATAAGCGAGGCGAAGACCTTGACACATGGTTGAGGTCAATGCCAGTCGACGTGAAGTGCAAGTTGACCTTGACGCACGAGGAAGTGCTTGTGGCTCCCTCCTACCTGGAGGGGAGTGCAGCAAGATGGTTAAGTGGGTACGTACAACTACAAGGGTACGGTCATGACTTTCATGCTTGGGCAGTCGACCAGAAACTGGAAGACTTCCTTAAGTTGGTGGAAGAAAGGTGGCATGATCCTCAGGAGGGTAAAAGGCCACTGATGCGATCCTGACTTTGAGCTCTAGATCGTTCAAGTCAGTAAGGGATGCCACAGACGCAGTGGAGCGTCTGATCTATGTACCTGGAGTGCGTTACGACCCCCAAGTCTCTACTTACCACTTACCTGAGGTGTCTTCCAATGCCACTCAGGAATCAGTTGGCAGGTGAGGCAAATATTAATGTACACAACTTCCCCTCGTTTAGCAAGAAGGCCCTTGACCTGGAAGCAAAGATACGGCATGGGCACTACCCCACGACGGATGGAAGGAAGAAGGCACTGCCTCCCAACTGGAAGGCGAAGGGTCGTATTGTGTTCGTCGACAACGATGGTTCCACCATCGAGTTGGATGACGACTTCTAGGAGGGAGTAGGTACAGGCGGGCAGCGCAGAGGCTTCAAGGGGTGGAGTCATCATTGCCTCAGTCCAAAAAGGTAAGGCGACAGGTAGACGCCGTGGAGGTTCCCGGTCTAGGAGTCAAGTAGACCCCAACGCTCCTCCATGGGAGAAAGCGGGTCTCACAGAGGGCGTGTGGAGAGACCGGTACACCTGGAAGACTTGTATCCATTGTGGTCAATATGACCATAACCAATTCAAGTGTCGCAATAAGAAGGTGACGAAAAAGATCCCGCCTACAATGGGGCACGCGACGGGATCCTCCGCTTCCCAGGGTAGCAATGTGGCCAGCAGTTCTGGCACCGCCTCGGGAAACACGTCGGGTCAAGGTGGTGGACACACCCCCACCATCTCGAGAGATGGTCCAAGCTGCTGACTCCGTTGCCGTCCCGCCAATACATTCAGACCCATCAACCCTCTGTTCGATGAATGTGTTTGAGTCAGCTAGAGGAGAAGTGGTCTAGATCGGACCCGCTAGCTTCTTGGACGGCCATGGTCAAAGCCCCTAAGGATGAGTTGTTTGTTGGCGAGATAGTCATCAGCGGCCGCAAGGCCGGGGCCTATTATGATACTTGCTCGACGCGAAACTTTATTAGTCGTGCGTGCGTTGAGAGGATGCGCTTAGAGGGGCAAGTGCAGCGCCTGAGTCAACCTGTGCCAACAAACAGCGCATGGTAGTCACTGACTACCTCAAAGACATTGAGTGTCATTTCCCGTACGCGGGAGGGGAACTGAGACATCGAGTCTCGTTCCTAGTCAGCGATGATCTCCCAATGGATATCTTGTTGGGTATGTACTATCTTTCGGTTGCACAACCCAATTTGACTGGGACCGAAAAATAATCAAACACACGCTGCCCAATGGGGGGACCGCCAAGTTGCATAAGTATAAAGCTAGTAGTCTGATTGAGTCCTACGGGTGCATGTGTGCGACTAAGTTTTATAATTACTATAAGCAAAATACGGAGGATGGTATGTACTTAATCTATGTCTCTGCAGAGGATGAGCCAGTGAAAATACCTTCAGAGATAGAGGGAGAGGTCGCTAAGTACCCTGATCTATTCGAAGAGTCGAAAGGTGTTGTTGAGAGGGAGGTCGTCCATGCGATAGAGATTATCCCAGGGTCTAGTATTCTGAAGGGTAGGATCTATTGGATGTCTCGATGAGCTTCGCCGACAACTCCAGGATCTTATAGAGAAGGGGTGGATCTGGCCTAGTGTTTCCCCTTACGGATCTCCTATCTTATTTGTACCGAAGAAGGGGGGAACCTTAAGGATGTGCATTGATTATAGGGGCCTCAGTGTCATCACAATAAAGAACGCAGAGTCCCTACCGAGCATCGATGACTTGTCGGCCCGAGTGCAAGGGTGTCGATACTTCAGTAAGATAGATCTGAAGTCCAAGTACCATCAGATTGCAATACGGCCCAAGGATCAACACAAAACCGCTTTTCAGACCAGGTACGGTCTGTACGAGTTTGTGGTGATGCCTTTCGGCCTTTGCAATGCTCCTGGCACCTTTCAGCACGTGGTGAACAGGATTGTTCACGACTACTTGGACAAGTTTGTCATCGTGTACCTCGATGAAATACTTGTCTTTAGTACGACTGTTGAGGAGCATGCTGACCATTTAGATGAAGTCCTTTGTCTCCTTCGGCAGCACCAGTTCAAGATCAATCGGGAGAAGTGCGAGTTTGGCCGCACCCGGATCTTGTACCTGGGTCATGAGATTTTCGCGGAGGGGTTGAAGCCCGATGATGCGAAGGTGGCCAACATTCATGACTGGCCGCGTCCTCAGTCTGTGATTGAGATGAGATCCTTCTTAGGGATAACCGGCTACTACCGCAATTTTGTCAAGAACTATAGCATAGTGGGCGCCCCTTTGACGGACGTAATACGCCTGGACACCCCATGGGAGAGGACAGACAGGTGTAAGGCTGCTTTTAGACATCTGAAGCATGCCCTCACTCACCATGAGGTCTTGAAACTGCCCGATCCTGACAAGCTGTTTGTTGTGACCACGGATGCCAGCCAATATGACATTGGTGCCGTACCTGCGCAGCAGGAGGGGAAAAAGTTAAGGCTGGTAGAGTACATGTCCAAAAAGATGCCCTTTCAGAAGTTGGCCAAGTCCTCCTATGAGAAGGAACTCTACGCGATCTACAAAGCATTGACTCATTAGAGGCATTACCTCCTTGGTCGCTTTTTCTACGTCAGGACTGATCATCAGACCCTAAGGTGGATGAAGACTCAACCGGTAATCTCCGATGCCCTGAAGCGATGGATTGAAGTCATACAGCAATATGACTTCAAACTCCTGTACACCAAGGGGGAGTACAACAAGGGTGTTAATGTGTTGTCGCATAGGCCAGACTTCCTAGGTGCGTTGATCACCGAGTTCAGGCTTAAGGACGAAGTTACTCAATCCTTGGTGGAAGCCTATTGCGAGGATCCGTTCATGTCAGAGATCATTCGCAGACTCGAGGCGAGGGATAAAGTAACTTCTGACGAGTTTGAGTTGGTCAATGGCCTATTGTTCCTTGAGAAGGTCGGGAATAAACGTCTGTGTGTACCCAATGGACAGGGTTGTCGAGCCCTGGGCCCGGGGCCCCGGTGGGGGTGCGGGGGTCCGAGGGCGGGCACCCCTGGCCCCAGCTTCGGACCCCCCCCCCAAAAAAAAAAAAAAATACAATAGGGTGTGCAGCGGCAGCCTGCACCCCCTGGGCCGAACTGCAAAAATGCAGTTTTGGAGGTGCGGGCGGTGGTGGTGGTGGTGCGGCGGGNCCTGGGCCGAACTGCAAAAATGCAGTTTTGGAGGTGCGGGCGGTGGTGGTGGTGGTGCGGCGGGTGGCGCAGGTGGGGGTGCGGGGTGCGGGGTGCGGGGTGCGGAGGCAGGGGCGAGGGTGCAGGGCGGGGGGCGGTGGTGCGGGGGTGGGGCACGTGCGGGGGTGATTTGGAGGGGTCGGGGGTCGGCGATTCCCGTGGCAGGGGTGTGGGGGTGAAACCCCCACCCCGGCTTGGGCCCCGGGGATCCCCATGTGACAACACTGCCAATAGAGAGTCTTTGCGTAATTTAGTTCTAGGAGAAAGTCACGACGCCACTAGGCATTTTGGGTATAAGAAAATTACAGCTAATCTGCTGCAGCGATTCTGGTGGCCCACAATGATGAAAGACGCCAAGTTGTACGTGGAGACTTGCCAGGTATGTCAAAGAGACAAGCCACGTACACAAGCCCCTCTTGGGCTTCTGAAGCCCCTTCCAATACCGAAAAGGCCCGGTAAGAGCCTGTCCATGGACTTCATGGACACGCTGGCTGCCAGCAAGAGTGGAGTGCGAGATGTCTATGTCATTGTAGATAGGTTTAGCAAGTATGCTAGGTTAGTCGCAGTGCCTGCAACAGCCAAGACCGAGTACGTAATTAAGCTGTTCAAAGAAAACTGGGTCAGAGACTTCGGTTTGCCAAAGTCTATAATCAGTGACCGGGATGTGCGATTTACCAGTGAATTGTGGAAGGCCGCAGCTGCAGAACAGGGGATGCAGCTGCAGATGACCTCCGACAACCACCCAGAGGCAAACAGGCAAGCAGAGCAGCTAAGCCGCGTTGTACAACACCTGCAGAGGCATTGTATCAAGCCCAATCAGGTGGACTGGGATGAGAAACTTGCTCCCATCGCGAGTCTGCATAACAACGCAGTGCACAATGCAACAGGGGTGAGCCCCAACAGTCTGCTACTGACTTTCAAACCTAGACTGCCTTTAGATTTTCTACTACCTGAGAATCAGCCTTCTGCTGCACCAGGCACCTTAGAATTCGCTTATCGATATGAGCGCCTGATGCAGCAAGCTGTAGAACAGATGCACAGGGCACAGGCGGTGATGATAGAGTCTAAGAATAAGCACCGCCGCCCATCTACATTTCAGGTAGGGGACAGAGTCTGGGTCAAGTCCTCAGAACTGGGACAGGAGCACAGGATATCCCGCAAGCTCATACCACAGTACTTTGGACCCTGGGAGGTTCTGGATATAGTCGGGGATGATCCGGACGGGCCGTCATACGTAGTTAAGATCCCTGGTCACCTTCGCACTTACCCTGTCTTTCATACTCGCACCTTTTGAGGGAACTGATCAGTTTCCCTCTCGTCGCTCAATGCTGCCCCCAACCATGGATGGAGAGGTCGCCATCGACGACATCGTGGATCGTAGGGAAATACCAGTTCCAAGAGCGACAGGCAGGGGACGTCCTCCTAAGCCGAAGCTGCAATATCGCGTTCGGTTCAGACATCACATTGATCCTAAGGAGGACAGATGGTTTACCCGGGAGGAACTGATGCAGACCGCTCCACACGCTGTCGCTGAATACGAGAAGTCACTGCAGAAAGCGCCAGATTGAAGGAATTCCGTGAAATATATAAATTGATCTAATTCAACTAATTGAGTTTTTTTTTTTTTGTACTTTTTTGTTGTTTGTTTCCATGATTGTTTGCCAATTTCTTTGACTACGATATTCAAAAATTTTGGATTCATTTTGTCGGCCGCCCTAAGCGAACAACTAATTGAGTTTTTTTTTTTTTGTACTTTTTTGTTGTTTTTTTCCATGATTGTTTGCCAATTTCTTTGACTACGATATTAAAAAATTTTGGATTCATTTTGTCGGCCGCCCTAAGCGAAGGCAGGCCCGACCAAGGCCAAGAGGCCTATTTTTCGGCTACCACGCAAACTGGGGAAATTCAGGCAGTTGCAAAGCACCAGTTGGTTGAGAGCGCCAGGCCCTGGATGCCTTTTTCCAAATGTAACTGAGGCAGCCCTGGGCCAGATACACGACATGGACCGAACACAGGCTGCGGGCAGTTGGACACGGGCAACCGCCACAGGCCCTGGGCCTGATTCGTTTGGACTGGGGCTCAGCCTCTCAAGGCCTACCGGAAGCTTCTGGGCAGGGGCCCAGCGCAGCCTGGCCACACGCAGCAGGCAGGCCACTTCCATTTAGGAAACTGCCTGCCCTTGCATTTGGCATTCGGGCACTGGCTGCATGCTGCGCAAGCGCTGCTGCGTTATTCGCTGGCCAGCACCCACGCGCTCACAGGCGAGCAGGAAGAGCGGGCAGCCATAGCCGAGCTGCCCTGCACTATGCTGGATGGGGCACATGGTGGCCCTTGGGTGCATGCGACATCTGTGAGTGGGGGATCGAGGTTGTGAGTGATACGAGAGACATACCTGGTGCTTGAGGCGAACGGCATTGGCTGAGATCTGCTCGTACTTCGGGGAGCTGTTGACGTCACCAGCGGCATTGTAGATAGGCTAGAGAGGATCTGCCATTTGTAGTCTAGGCTAGAGAGGATCTGCCATTGTTGATGATGATGAGACTATTCCAACATTGACACTTGTGAGCTTTTGCTGTGCTCTTATTTGGTGGAACTCGTGTTGCAATTCTGCTTTTGTTTCGAGGTCACGACTATCTGGTTTCATGTGTATGATGCTGCTTGGTTTCTGGAGTTCACTATCGCTCATTTTCCTTGCACGATTGTGCCAAATTTCAAATTTGTGCAAACAAACAATTCCCCTGTCGCAGGCATGGGCGTATGTGAAAGAGCAAGGCCTAGAGACCCGGAAAATAAAAGAGTCTTTGCAGGCTTTCACTTATAGACTGGAGGTCAGAAGCAGGAGGGAAAGTAAAGGCTGACCCAGAAAACGAGCAACAAATCCTAGGTAAATTCACCAAAATGACCCTGCGCTCGAATTAGAATAAGCGAAATTAAACCACCAGTACTTCCTAACGTTGTGCCTGTTAACAAGCCACAATTTTAGGAAACATAAGGGCCACTACAGGAGCGTCCAAATGCATCCGGCTAGACACTTTTCTTAGGGTTCTACTCTATTTTCTTCCCGCAGCGGACAGCTCGGCTAAGTTCTGGTGGTTTAAGTGTACTTGGCTGAACTTTAACTGGAACATACATATCGCAACGCACAAAAACCCAATTACAAAAAACACGCAGCAGGAAATTGCGATCCTTGCAGGGAATCCCTGCAGCAGGCATCAGTACACTCGGACTTGGCTCCGCCATAACAGCCGGGTCAAGGAGCTTTCGCACGGCACACAAAGGATAGACCCCAAGTAGGATCTCTCAAGACACTGGTGGCAGCAGGAGCTGAAGGGACCAGGGTTGTGGAACACAGCGCTTTCGATCAAGACACAGACGAGATGCTTGGAATCAGATATTGTTGCGGATATGAGCTCAAATTGTGTAACGGACCACATAGAGGAAGACGTAGTCAACAGATAGGAGCTCTCAAGGTGCCGTGGTGGAAATCTGAAGATATCTTGTCATCGCCAGAAAATTGTGGAAGACGCCGACTGCTGTCCGATAGGAGCTGTGCTGTTAACCTACTGAAGTTGTTTGGCTTCCAGGGAGAGAGCACGCCTCTCGAGTCTTGATCCATGGGGGGGCATCACAGTTGATCTCCTGTTTATGGCCGAGCAGCTGATGCAGTGCGGTACATAGGCAGCTCAGAAACATCGGGCTTGATTCCTAGCACCGGTTTCCTAGGTTGTGACTGTCTAAGGTTCAGCTGCGTAGCTGCATTCCGTAATTCTCCTACAGCCAGGGCTAGGCAGCCAATCCCCTGGCGTCTGGGGTCTCCCAGGGAGATCAATGCTGCCAGGAGCTACATGGTCTCGTATCATTTTTGCTAATTTGTACCACTAAAGGACGGTGGACCCGATTTTCACCAGGTGACCCTCCCCACCAATCGACAGGAGTTGCAATCTCAAGAAAGAAAGGAAAAAGCGATTTCATTCCATAGTGACCGTAGTCCATACAAACATGGGCGAATGTCTGAAGCATGTGCACGATTACCAAATGCGCCTTCATGCCAGGATAGAGCAATCTCAAAGCCACTAGCTCAGTTGGTACACCTTTGGACTATTGAAATACAGATCTGAGCTGGAATCTGAATGGAACTACATAATAAACCAGATAATATTGAATCGCATGGGGCCAGTCAGTCCAACAATGATATTTCAAGGCCGTCGCCCTTTTTTTTCAGGAAAGAGGATGAACAATCTCACCGTGTGATAGCCCGAAGTGGCACTCCGGGTGGGAAGCAAGGGGGTACCTACAAAATTGGCACATGACGGTTGCGACCTGGACAGAAGGTGAGAGGACAAGGAGATACAGGAATGGATGGAATCCCATCCGTTCCCATACCCTCGTGCTCCAAGGTAGAACTAAGGAGGTACCTATGGAATTGGCACCTTCCACGTGGAACCGAGGGGATAATGGAGTAGAGAGGGGCCCTCGCATCAAAAAGAGGTAGAAGCAAGGAACGAGCCGAAGGCCAAAGAGATTACCCTGAGACCGTTACAGCAGAAAAGCACCAGTATACAGGTATGAAGAGGAAGGGGAAGACGAGGCGAGGGAGCACTGACGCGACACCGTGACAGTGCGAGATCACAATGAGAAGGTGAATTTATGGAGACCTGGGATCCGAATCGTGGCCCGAGGATGAGAACAAAAAAGGCAGTTGGCATTTGCTAACTGTCCACACACGTGACATCGCGCAACGAGTGGTTGATATGGTGCCAGCTCTATGGATTGGTCGCAAGTTTGGTTAAGAAGGCCTTTGGGTTTTCTTATAAATGGCATGCCCAAGCACAGAAACATCCAGGCCCCTTTTAACCTGCTCTCGTAATGAGCGGTTCCAGCTTCAAATCGAAGGGCACCGGGAGATGAAGTCGCACTCCCGATGAAAGTCAAAACCGTTTACGGAAAGAAGAAAACGAAAAAAAGAAGACCAGTGAGCTCCGGAGTACCACCACCTCAATGAATGAGTGGTAGACACGTGGACCTGCTGATAAACAGATCAACAGTTCAAATCCAGCAGGTTCAGGGGCATTTCCCGCTCACACAGATCCACCAGTTCAAATCTTTGAGGATTCAGGACTGTTAGCGGGGCATTATGCAGCAAGCAGGCACAGACCAGCAGTGCTGTTTCACTGCGGTGTTGGCCAGAGGACTGCAGACCAGAACGAAATGAAGATCAACGTCAGGCCAACCAACAAACACGGACCGAACTAGGACTTCCTGGACTGAATATGGATTCAATGACGATATATATTCATTCGAGGAAGACGTGTTTTTTTCCCTGTCATGCTGACCAGAGTAAAGCAGAACAGAACAAGTTTAAAATAAAAGATCAAGGAACGAACGGGCTTGAAGTTATCAAAGTTGGTACACGAATAAGCTGTGGAAATGCAGACCTGAGTTCGAATCCTGAAGTGAAACGGTATTCACCAGTTCGAAGTAGCTGATGCAGGACCCAGGGTTCGATCCCTAGTTCCCCAACTTACCTGTGAACAATATCTGTGACAACTTGAAGAATTGAACCTGCGACCTGTAGGACCGCCAGTGGTAAGTAGGTCTGTCGTAGGTCTTTAGGTAGCCAGGATTTGATCCATAGACCTGTAGAGTAGAAGTCCAGCTGCAGTCCTTCTAGAAGGTTGGCAAGTGGTCAAGTGGTGTGACTAAAGCAAGCCCATGTTGGAGACGAGGACAAGTGGCAAGGGCAA
>BFEA01000415.1:948295-970598 GCA_003427395.1 Chara braunii | reverse complement strand
CGGCCAGAAAGCTGGTGGTGGTTTTAGCGCCTGAATCGAGAAGTGTTTTAAGCAGAGATGCAGAGAAGCAGAGTCAATGGTAATTTTGTGCACCTCTCCTCAAAGATGTCCAGATTAAGGCATCCAATCCATTCCCCTTTGCCAGTGGGACCTTGCCCAAGGACTAGGTCCCACTAGCAAACAGGACTGGATTCAGCACCGTGAATCTGGATGTGCTTTATCCAGAGATGCAGAAAAGCAGATCAATTGCAATTTTCTGCTCCTCACCCCAAACGTGTCCAGAAGCCAGATTCATCATGGCATTAAATCTAATCCTCGTTGGCAGTGGTACCTCGCCCCGGTGGTATACATTGCACCCACGCCTGCACGCTCATCCTTTCTTTATGGAAGTTGGCCAGGCACTGCCAGCAAGGATTCCCTCAGACATGTGACTGGTACCGCCACTACCTTTCTCATATGTCGGCCGCGGGGGGGTCCCACTTGTTTGTTTTTTTTTTTTTTTTTTTTTATTGAAACAAAAAGGGAGGTCCCACTTGTTTCAGAGGCTGGTAGGAGCCAATGAAAAATATCAGCAGCCACATGGCGGCGATTTTGTCGGATGAGGTCATTTTCCCAAATGGGACTACGGCTGCAAAGGGTAGTGGAAAGAAAGAAAGATAAAAAGCGACGGGGCTATGTCCCACTAGAAGCATTGAGTTTCTTCAACGCCCGAATCTGGACGTGTTTGTCGAGAGGTGCAGTTGAGGAAACTCCAATTCCATTTTCTGCACATCTCTCCAAACACGTCCAGATTGGGGCGTTGAGGAAACTCAATGTTGCTAGTGGGACATCGCCCCCAAAGAACGAAAGAAAGAAATTACTAGTCTCATAGCTCTGAAAACATTAAAAAAAAAAAAAACTCTAGCTCGGTGTGACAATTTGACAACCTTCTCACACCTTGGGTGAGGTCCCACTCACAAAGAGGATTAAATTTTACTTGTGAATCTGGACATATTTCTGGATGGGTGCATAAAACCATGATTCAGATGGGTGGGTGCATAAAACCATGATTCAGATGGGTGAGTGCATAAAACCATGATTCATCTGCTTTTCTGCATGTCTGCAAACATACATCCAGATCTAGGCGCTTAATCCAATCCTCTTTGCTAAAAGGACCTCATCCCTGGGGCAAGGCCCACTCGCAAAGAGGATTAATTTATTGCATTCAAAATCTCAGTCGCGGCATGGCAAGCGCCACGTCTTTCAGCGTTTGACCGTACGCGTCTGGCAGCACCAGGCAATTCAGCGGAACAGCAACAGTTCACTTTTTTTTGCCGTGCAGTGCAGTGCCTGTCTCTTATACACATCTAGATGTGTATAAGTGCAGTGCAGTGCAGCGCAATTCAGCCTTCCACCCTCAGTAATTCACAAAACCTTCCTACTAGGCCTCCTGCCAGGGCCAAGTCCCATTAGCAGCAGTGTTCAGTTTCGTCAATGCCTGAATCTGGGCGTGTTTGAGGAGATATGTAGCCGCCCAAATCTTGACATGTTTTTGGAGATGTGCAAAATATCGCGTTGTGTTTCCTCGACTGCACATCTCCACAAACACGTCTAGATTCAGGCGTTGAGGAAACTCAATGTTGCAAGTGGAACTTGGCCCCTGGTAGAGAGATTTCAAGAACTGCCGAGGGTGGAAGGCATTTCAGTGTCCATCCATAAAGCTTCCAGTGAATTCAATTACCTGTCAAATGCCGGTGCGCTAATTTTAGCGCTAAGCGCCGCCCTCGCGGCGCTTGGTTGCTTAATAGCGATTAGGGTATAGCCTGTCTCTTATACACATCTAGATGTGTATAAGAGACAGGACCGTACGCGTCGAAATGGCTGGCAGCACCAGGCAATTCAGCGGAACAGCAACAGTTCACTTTTTTTTGCCGTGCAGTGCAGTGCAGCGCAATTCAGCCTTCCACCCTCAGTAATTCACAAAACCTTCCTACTAGGCCTCCTGCCAGGGCCAAGTCCCATTAGCAGCAGTGTTCAGTTTCGTCAATGCCTGAATCTGGGCGTGTTTGAGGAGATATGCAGCCGCCCAAATCTTGACATGTTTTTGGAGATGTGCAAAATATCGCGTTGTGTTTCCTCGACTGCACATCTCCACAAACACGTCTAGATTCAGGCGTTGAGGAAACTCAATGTTGCAAGTGGAACTTGGCCCCTGGTAGAGAGATTTCAAGAACTGCCGAGGGTGGAAGGCATTTCAGTGTCCATCCATAAAGCTTCCAGTGAATTCAATTACCTGTCAAATGCCGGTGCGCTAATTTTAGCGCTAAGCGCCGCCCTCGCGGCGCTTGGTTGCTTAATAGCGATTAGGGTATAACATGGATGTTCTCGGCCCTTCTCTCTCCGGTGCAGACATGCCGTGGGAGGTGAACTCCCTGCCTGGCTAGTTATGGCTTCCGCTTGAGGTGGCCACGACTTTAATGGGGGAAATGGTTGGAACGGGAGAGGAGGAAAGAGGTGGGAGAGACCTGCAGAGACAAGGTAGATTTCGCCTGGTTATGGAGACTGCCATCGGTGACTATGGCGGATCTGCAGTACCTGGCAGAACGTGGGTAACCTCTTCTCTGCATTCTCACTCGACTCCCACTTCTCCCTATTTATTGAGGCTATAGGTATATTACACATAATTATATTAGTGAGTTAATTTGGCTTTGTTGTTTGCACAGTTGTATGGTTGTATGGTTGTATGGTTGTTACCTTTTTTAGTTTCTATCTCCTTATTCGCAGTAAGCTGCTATCCCCTCATGGCTTCCGTGGCTCCCCCGGCGCCCTCTGACCCTCCGGTCATGCCGCAAGGGGAAAAGGATAGAATCAAGGGGATCCTCTTTGATTGTTACACAGAGGGCCTTCTTCCGGAAGATCTTAATTCCGAAAGCGTGGAAATCGGGGAGGACTACGTTCGGGTCATCGTCAACCCCGATTTATACGCGGTCCAAGAGGAATGGCTTACTGAGAATGCGGTCTCTGTCTTTTTTTATGATGACTCCAAATCATTGCCTGTGAAAGTCAAAATTCGTTTGACTCGCATTTACGAAAATGCTTGGGCAAAGAGTGGAATAACGGAAGCACCACTCAAACGGGGAGTGTTTCACAATGAAGGTTTCAATTTAATAACATACGTAGCCTCAGACAAGAGAATCGCGAAATGGTTATTAAGGAAAAAAGAAGACACAATTATTTTAGACGATAAAACCTACAAGGTATTCTTTCGCCCCTGGATGTCGGAAAATGAGCTGTTTGAATGGAGGGAGGCACACAAATTTTGGTTCTTCTGGATTCGTTGCATGTATGTTCCGGTGGCCGCCCTGCCTTATGTGGCAGCGGCAGTCAAAGATGCTTTTGGCAATGTGTTAAAAAAACATGACACGTATTCAGAGGTGAATTCGCCTGAACTGAAGAACATCCGTTTCGATTTAGAGCCAGGGGCTAGAGTTCGTTATAAACCTTACCTGATAATAGATATGAAAAAAGGGGGCTACGTGAAAATCGAGGTGTTACATGCCCAGACCCCTTGGTGTCAGGCCTGTAGACAACACTTTCATTGGGAGGGCGATGAAACATGCCCCTCGAAGAAGCCTGACCCCCAGGATAAAGATAAAGGTAAGAGTGCGCAAGGAAAAGGCAATAAGGACTCCTCTAAGGGGAAAGTTAATGGAGACGTGCCCAAAGGAGGAGGAGAAAAGAACCATCCCCCTCACCCCCCCCCTCCCCCCCCTGCGGCTTCCGGAGATCCAGCTCAGGCGGCTTCGGAGATTCGGACAGACTCAGAGGGAGGACAGGGTGATAACCCAGGTGAGAATGTTGATAAACAGGGGGCTAAGGATGACGAAGACAAAGACAAAAATCCAGCGCAGAAGGATGCAGTGATGCTGGATGCAGAGCCAGAGATGGTAGGGAAGGGGGGAGGCACAGAGGAAGAGCAGGGGGTCGAGGATGGACTGGGAGATCCTCAACCCAAAGCGATTTCAGTGTCAATCACACAGCAGGAACCCGCTCGTAAAGGAAAGAAGAAGAACAAATCGGAACCAGCTCTCAAGAAGAAAGTTGGTACAAAAGTCACTGCTATTAAAGAATGGAGACAGAATGGTAGACAGAAACAGCTCTCAAGTGTTTCAGGAAGTGGTAAGAAGGGCGAAACCACGGAACTCAAGGATGGTCAGATTAGCAAGGAGGGAGAGTGACTCAGCAATCCCCCCTCCCTCCTCCCCCCCCCTCTCCATCTGCTTCGCCAGCTGCTTCACAGTCAAAATCGCCTACGACAGAGATTCTGAAGGTCTTCTCCCCCTCCTCAGGACCTAAAGAGCATGGGGAGAAGCCCTTAGTGTCAGGGGAAACAGGTGGGGCAGTGGCAACACTGAACCATCTATTAGAAAAAAAACTGACACTTGCATGGTGCACACGAATGCCTTATTTAATGATCCACTCTCAGATGATGACTCAGAAGCCACGAGTCTGACTAAGGTCCACTTGGGAATGGTGAATAAGAAGGCAATATTGACCATCTCAGAGCCTGCAGTTGGCCAACTCCCATTACTCCCGTCAGAAAGTGACTCTGAGGGGGAAGAAATGGGAGGATCAGAACAAGATTTCTTCTCTCCGCCAGAAGGGCTGTTTGATTCCCCAGGAGACAGGGAGGATGTTAATAAGAACCTACAGGAAGATGCTGGGGAAAAAGAGGGACAGTTACTCCCTATCCCCTTTGCTTTCTCTTCTCCTGCTCCCACATGGAAACCCCGGGGGGGACGCTCCCGAGGTGACAAAGCTCAGGCCTCTTCTTCATCGGTCAAAAGACCCAGAATAGAAGGCCAGATGACTCAGATTCGAGTAAGAGAAGAGGAGACAAGGGTTATGGGTGAAGAGGTGATCAGATCCTCGCCACTGAAACAAGGGAGGTCCCAGTCGGACCGCCCAGCTCGAAGATCCCTGGCCATGAAAGCCCCCATGCGTACACTTAATAGGGGGGAGAAGGGGAAAGGGCTGATCCTTGAATACCTGGTCCCTCTTATCTGTTCTCACGAAATGCATGGGCCGAGATTTTTAACAATTATGGGAAGGGATGAATCTCTCGTCCTTCCATCAATTCTGCTGAAGAGTTCTCCGTCCCCAGTAATGATCTGCAACTTAATTAAGATTCAATTATTGCAGAATCTGGGGGAGGTGAACCTCCTTCTGGTTCCTAAGATAGCACGCCATCTGGTCGATACTCCGGAAGGGGGAAAAGTGAGACTGTTGCTGGCCTTCTTAGATCTCTCCCAGATCAGTGATAATAAATCTAAGTGGGACGATTTGAGAATCTACTGGGTCGAAGTGCTTCACCTGGCTACCCCCCACTCCGATACTTCACGAGGTATTCGTCTGCTGTCAGGACTGACAGCTAGTGTAATAGCGGATTGGGTGACCCAAACAGACAACAAATCTATACTGATGGCCGAGTCCTTCTCTGAGATGCTCTTGAAGAGGAAAACAGGTAAAAGTTTAAATTTCTCAGTAGGGGAGATGATGACCCCCCAGCAAACTAATGAAGAAGTGTCAGAGGTTGGGAGAGGACCGGACGGCGAAAACCGCATCCAAACCCAAGGCGGTCCAACCAGCAAGGATGGTTCTTCCCAATAGAATCAGACTTGCTAGTTGGAACGTTCGTGGGTTAGGTGATCCGATTGATAGACGAAGATTGACGTCTTGGTCATATTCTCAGAAGGTACAGATACTGTGCCTGCAGAAGACAAAAATTGGACCTGACAAAATAACAGAAATGTCGAATTGGTGGCGAGGGCCTCAAGTGTGGTCCCCAGCAGTGGGGACAAAGGGGGGAGTAGCCATTCTGTTGGATAAAGACCTGGAGGTAGATCTGACTCATGTTTTGATCTGGAGGGTCATTGGGCCTGGATGAAACTAGCAGTGGCCGATGAAGACTGGGCGGTGGTTTCACTGTACGCCCCAGTAAAGTATTCTTCCAGGGTCAACTTCTTTGCAGATCTTCCTAAGATACTTCCAGACACTGAAAATCTGTTAATGCTTGGGGATTGGAATTGTACTCTTAACCCTGGGCTTGATTCTCCCAACATTTTCCCAATCCGTGACGATGCACTGATGCTGTCATCCTTTATGGAAACTCAGAATTTATCGGATGTTTATAGAACCCTCAACCCGGATTTGTCTGGGTTTACATGGCATGAGCCCCGTCCCTCCAAAACGGCCCCCCAACCAAAGAGAAGACTTGATTTTATTTTGGCTAGAGGGGACCCGTGGAATAGATGCATGTGGGTAGATGTCATGGTAGATTCCCTATCAGACCACTATCCAGTCCTTGTGGACGTTATCTCCAAGGAACTGGTCACCTCTCACAGACCGCCTTTCAGATTGAATACCGCAATGCTGAAAGACCCGGGGATCTTACAATGGGTTAACACCCAAATGACGGAGTGGCAGTTAGCTAAAGATCTTTTTAACTCGACGGAAGATTGGGTCGACGTCGGTATTGAAATCTTACAAGCGGCGATGATAGAGTTCTCTCGCATGAAGGCTGCAGCACGTAATTGGAAAGAAAAACAGCTAATTAAAGCGGTTGAACAAGCAGAAGCCTATACGGGAGATGACCCCTTCTTGGAGTTCTTTTGGTATGAAAAAAGGACCAAGGCCCTGCTGGAACTAGAAGATCTGGAGACACGTAAACATGTCGAATGGCAGGAGTGGCTTAAGGTCAGAGGGATAATCTGCTATGACAGATTGACCAAGGCTACCTTCATATCACTAATTTTGAGTAAAGCCAGACCGCTCATGAGGGAATTAGCTCACCCTTTTGCCATGGGGTCTCCGTTGGCTGTTGAGACAGAATCCTTGTGTGTGTATGCTATGGAATATTTCAGGGATATAGTCTCAACAAGAAGACCCTTTGATTCTTTCGAGACCAACTTGGCAGAATACCACCCGTTTTGGACCTGCTCTTTGAGTCACCTCTCTACTCAGAGATCTCACGTACTGGTTGGATATCTATAATATGATCTGGATGAAGCTCCTATAACCCTTGAGGAAGTGACTCATGCAGCACGGCAAATGGCCAAGGGCAAATGCCCTGGTCCGGACGGCTTGCCGATCGAGTTTTTTCTCTCGGCCTGGGGTGTCTTTGGTCAATTCTTCTGCGATATATACAATGAAACAAGTGTATCTGGGACATTGCCTAAGGGTATGGTAAAGGGAATGATATCTCTGATGTATAAGAAAGGAGATAAACGTGAAATACGTAATTGTCGCCCTATCTCGGTCTTGAATGTCTCGTATAAGCTATTAGCTAAAATCCTCGCCTTGCGATTAGCCCCCCTTCTCCCAGACTTGGTGGGGGGGGAGCAAGGGGCTTTTGTCAAGGGGAGATCAATTTTTGATAATATCTTGGCGACCGTTCAAGCCCTGGAGATAATAGGGAAAGAGAAGAGAGAAATTGCCATCCTCATGTTAGACATGGAAAAAGCCTACGATAAGGTAGGCTGGGCATTCGTTAATACTACTTTAGTCAATATGGGGTTTGGGAATTTCTTTCGAAAGGAACTGCGGTGGTTTTGGTCAATGGCCTGCAATCAGAGGAATTTGCCCTGACCCGATCTTTGAGGCAAGGCTGTCCACTAGCCCCTCTTGTTTTTGTTTTGCAATTAGAAGTGTTGTTAGCAAATATAAGATTAAATACTCAGATAATAGGTCTCCGCCTGGCCCCCTCGTTCCATTGGAAAGGGGGGGCTATAGCAGATGATCTGACAGTAACTTGTGAGAATACGACTTATAGTCTGCTGGAACTGTAAAGAATAATTGATGATTATTGTATATTATCTGAAGCCTCAATAAATTGGGACAAGTCGGTGTTTTTTCTTCCCCCCCCCCTTGCCCTGCGTGTGGACTGGGGACTTCAGCAGATACCGGCTAACTCGTCTGACAGATTTTTGGGTCTTCAGGTGTCCTTCTCAGACTGTGCTAGAGTGCAGGACAGCATTTTGGTGGACAAGGTGGTGGCCAGAATTGCAGGATGGGAACGACGTACGCGGCTCTCCCTATTTGGAAGGGCATTGGTCCTTACATCATCAGCATTCTCCCTGCTTTGGTTCCCCTTGTCCATACATGCACTAGGAGATGTGGCATATAAGAAGATCAGATCAGTCTCGGCGAGATATTTATGGAAGCCGAACGCCAGGGAGGACCAGGGCTTTTTGTCCAAAGTTGCGTGGGAAGTGGTGGCAACACCGAGGAAGAAAGGGGGCCTGGGTGTTTTGGACCCCCTACAACAGAACTTGGCCATGCTGGCCAAATGGCCTATCCTGGCTATGCAAGAGCAAGGAACTAAAATCTGGATGGCTCTAGCTGAATATATCTTGGGGACTGAGTGGGAGCTTCAGGACCATACGAGAGTATGGATATGTCTGTTAATCCCATCCTTCTGCAACTGCAGGCCCTGTTCCAAGATCTGGAGAGGCATACTGGGAGCCTGGAACAAGATCAAGCCATCGGACCAATTGCCCCCGAGATCTAGACAGGAAGTTCTCAACCAACTGCTATTTGAGAATGCATATATCAGACACAACGATGGATCCTGCTTTATGGCGTCAGAATCCCCTGGGAGCTTCGGCATGAGTTGGATCAAGAAAGGTATAATGCAGATTAAGGATATCTGGGATGTGGAACACTCAAGATTCCTGGATGCTCCTCAGATCAGACAAAGGCTCCCAAGGCTACATAATGTTTTTGATCATTATACAGCCTTGGTGGCAGCTATCCCAAGAACATGGATCAACATACTCCAACCGGATGCAGAACATTCAGAAGGCACATGGCTTCGGTCATTATCACAGACTGATCAGATTCTTCAAATATTGGGCCCTGATATACCTTCGGGTATTCGGGTTCAGAAATGGAGAACAGTAGTGGGAGACACAGTCAATGGCCCCCTAATAATGGAAGACAAGGACTCTCACTGTGACGATACGAAGGGTATGGCGGAGGTTAGAGTACTCTTCCAAAAAAAGGGACAGGGAAAGGGAAGGGCCACTTTATTACGGGATGCGGACATTTTCCGGGTGGAGCCGCTGCTCCTGGGTTGGAAAGATCAGGAACGGGAAAGGAATTTTACCCCCCTCTGCCAATACCGGCCGAAGGTTGGTGTGCAAGTGCTTCAGGGGAGGGTAAGCAAGAAAGCAGCTACCCTGGCAGTGGAAAGGGCGGAGTCGCACCAGCTGTCAGGAGTCACAGGCCCTACCATTCTGAAACTATGGAGAGCTTTGAGGGATTACCCGGTTCAGAAGCAAGCCAGTCTCATGTGGATACAGTCTCTCTTCGTTGTTCCAACAGCCTTGTGGCTGTCTGCTAAGGGTATGGAACTCTCCTCTCAATGCCTGAGATGTAATTGGGGATGGGAGAATATGCTCCACCTTTGGTTATGCTGCCCGCTGGCGGACGAAATTAATCTCTGGTGGTCAAGACATTGGAACAGTATTGTGGGAGAGGCATGGGAATGGACAGACAGATGGGTACTGACAGGCATTCTCCCTCAGACTTTGACATACTCCTCAGGCTGGGGTTATATCGCCCTTTGTTGCAGAGGCGTGCTGATGGAAACCATCTGGGCTGCTCGGAATGCTAGAGTATTCAGAGGTGAGGATATGGCCAAAAGACATCAACAGCTCCAGATGAAGCAAGGCATTAGAAGGATAATTCGTGCTGATTGGCACCGCAAGAACATAGTTTGGTTCCAAAGGACTTGGGCACAGAACAATAGATTGGCTTCCATCAATCAGGCAGGCCGATTCACCTACTGCTCCTGGCTGTCTGACACACATGATTGACAGGCTGACAGGCTTAGGCCGTTGTTGTAGAGCATGTGAGAGGCAATGAAAATATAATGTTGGTATCCTTAATTTGGCTCTCTCAGTAAGGGTAGTTCCATCTTTGAGTAGAGATGGTAAACTACATGGTAAAAGACGACTTACGGACCTGTGCTATGACGAGTTGGTACTCCAGCTGGAACTTAAGGGGGTTCCTAGTCGTTATATGAAGATACTCCTTTTTACCGAGCTTCAAGAGATTTGATTTTTTTTGAGTTAGTTGCTATGATCAGCTAGAGAAGGGGACGCTGGACCCGGTTTCCAGTTGAGACAAATCTGGTTAACTTCCGGGTTGAATTGTGGGTTCCCCGGCCCCTTTCCTTGAATTTTGAAATGAACTTTGGCAACTTTCTTAAAAAAATAAAAAAAATAAAAAAAAATAAAGCTTCCAGCAGGATAACAAGAGCGCGGGGCCTGGTAGAGCTCTTTCTTTCTGTTATTTTTTATCGAGGAAAGGGCGACGGCCTTGAGATATCAATGTATCATCCATTGAACTGACCGGCCCTACCGGTAGGTAATTCAGAAAATTGGAGTATTTCACTCATCTGCTTCCAGTGGGACTCGAACTCAGGTCTGTACTTCAACAGTTCAGGTGTGTACCGACTGAGCGGCCCAATTGTTTGGTAGAGTTCTGGTCTGAGTATACGAGGGTGGACGCGGGCATCTTCTAATTTATTTCTGCCCCTCTCGACGAACGCGTCCAGAATCAGGCGTTAAATCCAATGCCCCCGGCTACTGATTTTGGATTGTCGATCAGGATGATCATCGGTCCAAATGAGCAGTCCGGGGGCAACTGGGAGCTCGCCCCTGGAGCCAAAATCTTTTTTTTTTTTTTTTTTTTTAAATCTTCTTTTTTTTCCTGGTATCTGGGATGGGAAGTGGGGGGAAGCAGAAGGTGTTAATGCCAAACACTTGATTTTTCCTTGCTTTCTTTCTTGCTTTCTCCAATGGTGGGAAGCGGGGAGCAGAAGGCATGGAGAGCAGGCAGGGCTGGGGGCCACGGGGAACATAAACATCAAAAGCAACCCGGTAAAGGATATGGGTATCACCGGAAGTCTGGCAGGGAATCTGAACATTGAAGTTACGGCCTGACAGGCCTATTGGAATCTTTTTTTTTTTTTTTTTTTTTTTTTTAAGACAACCAGACGGAAGCTAGGGGTGCTGGTAATCTTATACTCTGAGCAGGGGGAAGAATGGGGGGGAGGACAGGGGGAAGCAATCCAGACGTCAAAAACAACTTGGCGAAGGACATAAACATCAGAAGTAGCGCAGTAAGCAATCTGAACATCAAAGTCATCCCTGTGGGCTGCATAATTGAGGGAAGAGAAAAGAATTCTAAACGTCAAAAATGAGGATGAAGGTAAGATGACACATTGATACCCACGTGGACTCCATCCTGCTGGACTGGGTACACATTCTCAAGAAGGGGCCAACCCTATTAAAGAGTGACTGGGTAGCCATTAAGGATGAACCGGCCAGGGTGGGGAGCGTAGCGGAAGTGCGCCCCGACAGAGATGTGCTGGTCGATCTCTTCCAGCAGCAGAATGACAACAGGCTCCTTAGGATGTTTCGGGAGGAGGTCCGCCGGTTGGACAGATCCCGACTTGATAAAATCAGAGTGCTTAGGAACCAGAAAAATTGGGTTGCATTCAGACTGGAGACCCTGCTACACCACCAGGTCCTGCCTCTAGACCCATTGTCATGGTCCTCGTCCAAGCACCAGAGGGGCAATTCCACCACCCTGCGCTTACACTCCTTCCAAGCACCAGAGGGGCAATTCCACCACCCTGCGCTTACACTCCTTGTAAGTCGAGTCTGCATAGAGAATGCTACGGCTGCGTGTGGAGCGAAAGGATAAGGTGACCCACAAATGGATACGGCAGCTACTGAGCGGTCTTCACCCCAGTCGAACGCCCAGTCATGATCACTGCATCTGGACTGAAAGTTGCTGTAAATACCGCTATAATGACCAGGCGTTTTATTCGGGTGAAGACGGTAGGCATGGGAAGAGACACCCTCCAGCCCATTAAGTGGTTCCAAGGCACGGAATCTAAGACCGGCTAAGATAGCCTCCCTGCAGTGACAGATAAACCACCGCTGCCTGCCAACCAACGATTTAGAGAAGCGGGGCTGGCCCTCCCCTGGTGCAAGCGCTGCAGCGATGGATTCCCCTTGCATAAAATCCCAGAAACAATCAAGCACATTGCCCTAGGCTCCTCCCTCCTGGTGTTAGTGGTGTCTGCTCTTTTCAGCAGCACTAACACTGGCAAGGGCGTGTTTAAAAAAAAAAAAAAAAAAAAAAACATTGCCCTAGGCTCCAAGCTCAGTCTAGTTGTGGAGGTGGTGGGACCGTATCTGGTGACAGATGGCTGAGCTGGGCACAGATCAGCAGTGGCCCTGGGACTGGAAGGCAATCTTGTGCGGCTCCTGGCAGGCGGAGCAAGCTAGCCCCTTTTGTCGTCAACACGTTTGATTTGGAAAGAAAAAAAGTGCAGCTTTGAGCCAGGTGCTGCACATTCGAAATGGACGGGATCCGTATTGACGGCCAGGTTACCTGGCTATGGGGGCGCCATCTTCATCACCTTGTTAGGCGCTGCATCTAGAAGGCCCCGGGTGGCGTAGCGCCGCACCAAGAAGGCTTCATGGCGGCCTGAGAAGCAGTGGCCATAGCTGCTTCACGCTGTCTTTTGCATGTCAGGGCTAGGCCCTTAGTAGTCCGCTATAGCCTCGGCGTGCTTGAAGAGAAGGCAGAGGAAGGCTATGGCTACGGTGGACCTCTGGTTATCCCAAATCAGCAGAAGAGGGATTCGGACAGTGATTCTGGTTCAGCCACTCGTCATTATTATTATTATTATTTATATGTTTAAATAAGAGAGGCGGTGATAAGGAGGAGGAGTTGGTTGGCGAGTCATTGTTTGCATAAGAGAGGCGGTGATAAGGAGGAGCAGTTGGTTGGCAAGCGAAGGGGAAATTGTCATTGGTCTTTTGCTGGTGTACGTCTTCTTCTTTCTTTCTTTCTTTCTTTCTTTCTTTCTTTCTTCTTCTTTTTCTTCTTCTTCTTCACCTTCTTCTTCTTCTTCTTCTTCTTCTTTCTTTTTCTTTTTTTTAAAGCCCAGGGTGTTGTAGAGGCCAAGGACTAGACCCACGGTAATCGTTGGCAGCGGCAGGCTGATGGTTGTCCTGACAGGACAGGCCACCTTCCCTACCCTTCCCCACGTTAATACTCCCAGCACACCCCCTAGTATCCCTACTATCCTACCTCAATGTAACCATCCTACCTCAATGTAACCAGCACTCACGATCATCACCCTACCAGTATAGAGAGCCACTTGGACCAGACAGAAGTGACAAGTACCAAGCCTGGGAAGCCCCCCAGCCCTAGCGGAAGTGAAAGCGTAAGCGGCAAACCTTGCCGTACGGGAACTTCGGATGCCAGGCTCATGCAATCTTTTCTACAGGCCCAATATCAGAGAGTCTACGCAGCAGGAGTACTTAGGCAAGCCAAGCTGGCGCCCGCGGACACATCCTACCTCTCTCTCCTCTCAAGTTCATTTGTTTCTTTTTGCAATTGGAAGACATTGTACTTTCTTGCGAATTTGCACTTCCTAATTGGCCAGGATCGTAACATTTTTCTTAAGCTGATAAGGGGACAGTGTAGAGATATATCGGCAGGTGACCGGCCCCAAGTATTTCCAGATCATAATTATTAATTATTGACCTTCATTGAAGACGATATGCTACACACTGTGGAATGGTGTAGATGGAATTCAAGAACACCAAACAAACAATATATATGGTCTGTATTGACTCTGTATCTTCTGCCGAAAAACTAAAAAAAAAACAGAAAAAAGAAACACTCTGTATCCTCTGCACTGTAAAACGTAAGTCAGGCAGTCCTTTTTTCCTACTAAATGAAACCACTCTGTAGTAACAAAATAAAAGAAGTCCCAGGAAATATGAATCAGACTCTATCAGTCCAATTCAGTCGGCAAAAATCAGCAGTCAAAAAAGAAGGTTGACCTTCCAGTGCCTAAAAGATCTGACAACCCCAAAAATATGTAGCCGCAATCAAAGAAATTAAAAAATCAGAAAGCCATTCCAGAATGTCAGTTAAGATTCCGAAGTCAAATTTCTATCCGTGACACATAACATTTCGTACAGAACAAACGGTTGACCTTTTGTCCAGATATCTTCCCTCCACTTCACAAACATCCCCCCCGTTTCCTCTCTCCCTCTTCATGCTCATCATCTCCCTCCCTCAGCATCTCTCACAGCTTTCCTCCCTCCCTGCCTCTCTCTCTCTCTCTCTCTCTCTCTCTCTCTCTCTCTCTCTCTCTCTCTCTCTCTCTCTCTCTCTCTCTTGTGTGTGTGTTGCCATGTTCGCCATACACAAGTCCACACAAAAAAAAAAAAGGCATCAGCGTCAGAATGTTTCATCGGAAATTCACCGATTCATTAGGAGTTTGAACCGCAACAGTCTGCAAAGGATGCGTTTGGATGCTGGATAAACACGCTCACAACATCGCCCAGAGTTCGTGACATCCTCGAGAGAGAAAAAAGTGATAGACTTTACTAATACCAACCAACCCTGCAATCCTAGCATACTTCTCGAGAATTCAAACCCCTGAAAACAACGGCAGTACGTTTAACGAACTGCTGTAGTCGGTCACAGCCCATTAAGCCCGCTCTCCACAGCCACTCAGCTACAGATATCCACTGGCATGACCACTAGTACAGTCTGCATGTGTATTTGCTATTAAAAAGAAAAAAAAGTACAGCAGCCATAACTCCCAAAGAGTTTGGTTTCTATAAAGTATCTTACAATACAAATCGGGGCCGGGGTGCATGATGCACCATTGCACCCTCATCATGACTGTATCAGACCGAAAAGACGCCCCTATACATTCCGAAAGTAAGAGACAGCTGGCCGCCACTTCAAAAACTGCAGAGCTCGTGAGGTGGCCCTACCCTCGTAAAACTGCAGAGCTCGTGAGGTGGCCCTACCCTCGCAAAACTGCAGAGCTCGTGAGGTGGCCCAACCCTCACAAAACTGCAGAGCTCGTGAGGTGGCCCGACCCTCGCTTGGGAATCACTTCAATGTGTATAACACGTCTTTCGGGGCCGATACAGTCATGATGAGGTTCGTCATATTCTTTGCTTTGTTTGGTTTCTTTCTCTATAAGTTCTTTGTTTCTTCGACGGCGCCTTCCTTGTTTTCTCTCTTTTGTTTGGTTTCGTTCTCTATAAGTTCTTTGTTTCTTCGACGGTGCCTTCCTTGTTTTCTCTCTCTCCCTCTCTCTCCCCCTCACACACACACACAAAAAAAAAAAAACAAAAAACAAAAAAAAAAGCATACTGCGCCTGTGCGCGGGCACCAGGTGCAGGTCCGCGCAGCCTTGCGCACTGCACCTGTGCTCACAGTACACGCAGTGCGCACGTGCTCGCACATCAGCAACCCCGTGCACCACACCGCACAGGTGCGCCGGAAGTATGATCCAGCTCTATTTTTTTCCAGCAACATCTTGTGGAGGCCTCCGATGTCATGGCGGTAAGAGAACCGACGAGATGAGGCCTGAGTGTGGATGACTCCAGCCCGTTGGTGGGGGCGAGCTTCACCTGCTGGAAACCGGGTCCACGGTCCAAAATGATACAACAAGAACAATTACTAGCTGGGAGAATTACCCAGCTTCGCTTGCACATGACAAAGTGTGTCCGCAGAGTCTCTTCAGCAGAGAAGGCCGCCTGAACATAATGCAAGTTGTCTTTTTTTTTTTTTTTTTTTTTTTTTTTTTTTCTTTTTTCCCGTGCGCAGTGGCCATGCTAATCTTCTTTCAAGTTCTTTGCATCGTTCCAATTTTAACAGATGTCCCGAACAACAAACATAATGCAAGTCAAACTCTACAGAGACAGAAATTACCAAGTAGAGGCCCTCAGGCCCTCCTAGCCTTCTTCCAGATCACCCATTGGCAAATGGGAAGGGGACTCGGTCACCTCATCCCACAGGTGTCCCGAGATTGCCAGATGGCCCTGCTCAGAGAATAAAACCCATTTGAACGGGGTACTACTGCATCTGGCCAACATTTTCACCTCTGGGAAGCACCTCGTAACTTGTTATTAGACCTACGGAGTTTCCTCCATCCTGCATAAATGAGATTACGGATTGAAATTTCAAATTTTAAAACTTGTTCAGGAAGGCAGAGGGAGACCAAAACTTCCCCTTAAATCTTCTGTCTGTCTCTCCTGGCCATCCACAGAACCCAGAGGCCCCAATACTCAAAAAAAAAATTAGCAGTTTTAGTTACTTGACTTCGATGAATCGATCTCTACTACCTGACATAATAAATTCCTCAAGTCCATTGCACCCTTGGTGCGTATGTGAAGTTACTTAACTTCGATCTCTACTACCCGACATAATAAATTCCTTAGTCCATCGCACCTCTGGCGAGTATGTGAAGTGCCACATACACATGTACCCGATCCAGTCCCAAAGCCCCTGGCCACAACACATTCCCAGCCGGAATCTTCCAGCGACTCATGGGGACATACATCGCAGTACGGGGAGATTTCCATGCCTTTGCTGACACACCACTCGGCCGTGGGCACACTCGAGTGCGGGTGAAGCCATTGCAGGCCTGCAACCTTGGCCTCCAGTATATTCAACAACGACTTGATGAAAAAACGGACCTGACAACATTGCTTGTAGCGACGCGGTGAAAAACCCCGAATTTTTGATCTTCCATTAACTGCTAGTGTTGTTGACTGTTGTCCAGTTTGCAACAGTGTTCTTCGTCCTCCAACGGTTCCAAGCATCCTTATTTTTTATGCTCGCGAGAGCATTCAATTCCTTTTTCACATGGCCCATCTCCTTCCTAAACCGCACCGGCAAATGAGTTTACTTGGAGAGTGGCCACTTTTCTCTTTTTTTTTAATGGAACCTAGCTTAGGTTCAAGAGGGGTAGGATCCCTTATTTATTGCATATTATTTCCTTTCTCAAGCTTGACATACATGCTGGACCTGGTTTCCAGGACGCTGGGACCCAAACTCTGCACATTTCCAGCAAGAAAGAAGAGATCGTGCTCCTCTTAAACCTTTTTTTTCACCTTTATGACACCCGGTCCACTCTGCTAGGGGGGGGGGGGGGGGGGGGGGGGGGGGGGGGGGGGAGAGGAGGGGGGGGATAAGAGCATGATCCCCTCCCAGTAGCCGGCCCGTAATCTTGAACCGGAGCTAGGTCCTTTCGGATATGGCAGAGTTTTGGGCATTGGGTCAAAAACTCTGCTGTTTCCCAGCAAAAAAAAAATCTGAGTAGCCCGTTGCAGTATGAAGGACGCTGGACATGGTTTCCAGCAGAGCGGGAAGCTGAGTAATGGCCTCAGTACTCAGGGTATAAATGTGAGGCAGGTAAGTTGGGACAAGATTACGGAGAAACGCAGAGACGGGGGTACGGGAATCCAAGACCTGGCGACACAGGCACGGGCCCTCTTGACCAACTGGCCAGTAAGAGCTCTAGCGGCGACAGAGGACCAACCTCGGATCATATTCACTCAGCAGACACTGGCAAGGGACTGGGGACTCACACCGACCCAGCAAAGTCTGGCACGCGCTACTGATGCCTTCACTTCATTTACAGCCAGAACAGTATCCCGTACCTGGAAGGAGATTAGAAGATCTTGGCACAAGAATCTCCCTCAGACAATGGAAGACCCACAACAAGGAAGGAAACGCTGGCCTCCTGCATGTTCAAAAACCTAGCAATCAGGAATGGACAAGGGCGGCTACTTTCTTCGACGGCCAACGCAACGAGCAACTTTCATCTGAAGTGGATGCAGAAGGGAGTATGGCTAATTACCTTTTTCCCTGAATACAAGGTAGTACGGTCATTACAGCTGTATTTAGACTGAAAGATACCCCGAATTCAACTGTAATGACCGTACATTGCATTCAGGGGAAGAAGGTAGTAGTAATTACTATTGGCCATATCTGGGACGAGGACCAGCAGAACTGGGAGGGCGCCGGACGCACTGAGAACACAAAGGCTACTTGGCCTACACAGAATAGACGAGCACCTCCAGAAACTTATCTCAGCTACTTTTACAAGGACTCGATCTGGCCGCTCATTTTGAGATTTTGCAATTTTGAGGGCCTAGTTCCTAAGAATCGATAAGGAAGATCCCGGAGAACTGGAGTCACACAGAAGCAGGCCCCCCGGGCCTCCAGTTCATTCCAAGTGGTCTTGGAATTGAACGGAAGCTGGACGTGATAAAAACGGGTTGGAAAATGATTGAGAGATCAGGAGCAGTTTCCTATATGATAATCCCACTCCCAGACTACACCTGGAGTGGAGGATTGGTTACAAACTACGAACCATCGAACGGTCAGGCAGTGCACCCAGCTCTTGCTTATTCATGGCACAACAACAGATGCAAAGCGCTCAGAACAAGCAACGTTTTTAGCAGCTCCCGAAATAAAGCGAGAAAAAGGTGACCCCCCTAAATCTGCCCAGTGCCACTGCGGGTAGTGACCGGCACAGTTTTACACGTGCGCTACACTCGCACATTTCGAAACTCACACCATGCCATCAGCACCACTTTGTCTTTTTCTTGCCTATTTCAAACTAATAAGTGTGCCACAGCCAGAGTTTCCCCTTCTTTTTATTCATATTCTCCTCAGTACAATAGAGACTGCAGCAGGGGGATTGCAGTGGCTTCACATGCACTCCGGTATCCCCACTGCACTCTGATGCTCAGAGAAGGGTATGCAGTAGATTCATACCAAGTGTGCAGCCTGCCCACAAGCATCACTGGAGGACTCGCTACATCTGTGGTGGCCGGAATGCGTCGTTGCAAGTGGATTCTGGGCCCAGCTTCGGAATGTGCGGTCACAGACTCACAGGCATACGGAGGAGAATCCTCCATCGGGCCGAAGGACTTCATCTTCACAGGCAGAATACAGGAGTCTACAGAAGATGAACAGATGAGACAAGTCCAGCAGTGTCACACTTTCAATTTCGAATGGGGGCGAAAAAAACATGTGCGGGCAACAACATCGGGTGCGGAGTTTGAAAAGGGCGATTTAATGGGAAAAATGGCTGTGGCCCGTGTCTGATTTTTGTTGCCCTTTCCAAACTCGGCGAGCGGCAAAAAATGCTTTTTGTTGCTCTTTTGAACCCGGCGGGAGAGTTCGTTGCCCGTGTGTCGTTTTGTTGGGCCTTTTCGAACTCTTTTGTGCAAAAGCCAAAAAACTTGCCCCTAAACAGATTGATCAGATAGCTTCATTCTGAGCGAGGGAGGGGGAACTGGTGGGCATTCGCAGCTATCTGGCCCCTGGCACTACCGTCTTCACCCGAATAGAACGCCCGGTCGTTATAGCTGCATTTGGCACAACTTTCAGTCCAGATGCGGTGATAATGAGCGGGCGTTTTATTCAGGTGAAGACCGTAGGTGAAGAGGTTCTCCCCCTTCAACAACGTGTTCAGTCAATCCTCTGGAAACCAGAGTAATCAATACTGGCAAGTGTTCTTCAGGTACTTTCCAGAGACTTTCCTGTTATATCCCAGAATCATTCTAAAAACAAGGGACGCTGGCAATGCTGGCAGGTGTTCTTCAGTGACATTCCAGAGACTTTCCTGTTATACTCCAGAATCATTCTGAAAACAAGGGACACTGGACCCGCTTTCCAGCAGGTCACACTCCCCACCAATAGATGGAGCCTCCCCCCGGGTGCTAGTGGCGACTGCTTCTACCAGCACTAGCTCACTACTAAGACTGGAGGGGGTGTTTTTCTTTAAATAAATAATAAATTAAAAAAAAAAGAAAAAAAAAAGAGAGAGCTTCATTCTTCAAAACCAGAGCTCTCTGTTTTTTTTTTTTTTTTTGAAACCATAGGTTGGCCTTGCCAAGGATAGCGATACGAGCACCTACCCCTAGCAGGCTGTCTGTTGACTCCAGCAGGTGCAGCCAGAGCTTCTTGGTTATTGTGGATGTCCAGAATATTCTTACAGCAGAAGTCCTGCCCTCGGGCAGTCTTCTTCACAATTGAGGGCCTCATGTGAAAAAGACAAACATTTGGCGGGCACATCTGGCCATGTTCTACCGGGAAGTTCATTCTCATTTTGCGCATTTCGAGAGTGGTGTGGCGACGCCCTTAAACAAGCTATCGGAAGGGATATTATGCCTGATTGGGTTTAACACAGAAAAAGAACAGATCAGGCACAAGATGCCAAGCAGTCCTTCCTGTCGAAGTAGTCTTCCAGCTATCAGTGGGTCTACTTTGGGAGAGAGAATAAGGGCCTCGCCACACAGGCTTTCAAAACGTGAAAACGACAAAATGTGCCAGGTGCATCTGGCCACGTTCTAGCGGGAAGTTCATTCTCGTTTTGCACATTTCTACAGCCTGTGTGGCAAGGCCCTAGGCTAGTATATTCAGAGTTGCGGCGGGGGACTAACACCCCTCCCTCCTTGCAATCTTAGGCGGGATCGGACAGGCTGACAGCCACTGCCGTCATTACCCGAATACAACGTTTTTTTTTTTTTTTTTTAAACAATTTTTTTATTCAAAATGAAATGAAGATTTATAGCTGTATTTGGGGCAACCTTGAGCACCAGTACCTTTCCCACGTGGGAAAATAGGGAAAACTGGCAGTTTCCCAAGCGCCTGAATTTCCAGAGGTCAGGCCCGACGACGACTACCGTTGATAAATCTGATCGGCGGCCGTCGTTTCGTTTCGGCCGCTGCAAAGGTCGGATGCCTACCCGAGTCCCGCTATTTTCCAAGCGGCAAAGGTACTGGGCCGTCGTTTCGTTTCGGCCACTGCAAAGGTCGGATGCCTACCCGAGTCCCGCTATTTTCCAAGCGGCAAAGGTACTGGTAACGACCGTACGTCGTATTCGGGTGAAGAAGGTAGGCTGAGAGGGACTGAAACGGGGGGCGACCCTGGCCAGTGGTTTAGTTTGGGCCTCGCTGCACTACTCTCCAAATCTGCAAAATGAGAATGAATCTTCCGCTAGAACATGGAAAGATGCACTGCCGTACTTTTTGTCTGTTGTGCATGTGGAGAGTAGTGCAGCGACGCCCTTTCTCTCTGTGATGTACCTACTTCAATTGTTTATTCGTCTACTGTTATAAGGGATGCTGGACCCAGTTTCCAGCAGAAGCAGCTCCCCACCAAAAATTGGAGTCGTCCACCCAGAAGCCTCTCCTGCTGGTTCTCTCACCACCACAGGATTGTAGGACTCGAAGGGATGCTAACCAAAAGAATAAGAATAATAAAATAAAATAAAAAGTGAGGACCCACACCTACCGTTGACAAGAAAAAAAAAAAAAAAAAGGGAAAACTAGGGTGCAGTCACGATTTAGATTTTCAAAATGCAGTCTAGGCAAAACGCTGAAAATGTGGAATGTATACAACCTAGCTTCAGGGTCCCGTGGGGGTGTGTTATGTTCGAGGGATGCCTGAAATGCATTTGACTGCGACGGAGTTTGCCCCCCCAAAAAAAGTGCCCGCACTCTAGACCCGCTTTTTCTCCAGCCAAGCTGAAGCTGGGAAATGCCACCAGTACCTGTCCGGAATCCAGATTGAATTGTGAGGTCATTCGCAGGTCGCGCTGGCAAAGAGGATTGGATTAAGCTCCTGATCTGGACGTGTTTTGAGCAGACATGCAGCAAAAAAAACGCAGTTCAATCTTGATATTCTGCTCCTTTCCACAAGGCGTCCAGATTCAGCCGTTCAATCCAATCCTCTTTGCTGGTGGTCCCTCGCCCCCAGGACACAACTCATCTGGTTTATAACCCACCAAGAGCCATCTATAAACTGGGGCTTGCTATTGGAGGATGCTCGTATCACCTCCAATAGCAGGTTGCCACGGATGTCTCGGTTTTTAAAAAAAAAAAAAAAAAAAAAAACAATACATCGATCTTTATTCAAACAACTTACCCGCCGCAGCCCACAGGGCTGGAGCATGAGATGAGAAGCGAAGGAGGGCCATGTGTCACCGGGGCGGGCGGTATAGTCTATACCCCCCAGAACGCTAAGCGTTTCTGGCTTCCTCCCCCTCCTCCCCGCCCTGAAAAAAAAAAAAAAAAAAACACCCTAAGCCCAACCTGAACACACCAGCTACCAGCTGGCGTAGCTCAGAGCATCCTCACACAACACGTTTTTACTTATTTCTGGAATATATGAAACAGTTTTCACCTTTGGCAGTAGCCGATGCAGATCCCAGGGGTCGATCCCTTGACCTCAGCTTACCTGTGTACAGTATCTGCAAAGTTCCCTGGAGTTGAACTCGTGACCTGYACGATAGCCAGTGGTAAGTAGGTCACCGTAGGTTGTAGGCTGTAGGGAGATTCGAACTGTGGACCTGTAAGGTAGGAGTCCAAGTAGAGTCCAGAGGCCTAGCTGTAGTCCTTC
>BFEA01000415.1:904979-920443 GCA_003427395.1 Chara braunii | reverse complement strand
ATTCGTGCCAGTGGGACCTAGCCCCGGAGGCTAAGTCCCACTAGCAGCGTTGAGCTACCGCAACACCTGAATCTGGACGTGTTTGTGGAGACGTGCAGTTGAGGAAACTCAACACCATTTCTGCACATCTCCGCAAAAGCGTCCATTCAGGCGTTGAGGTAGCTCAACACTGCTAGTGGGACTTAGCCCCCGGGGCTAGGTCCCACTGAAACGAATTAAGAGATAGTGACCGTAGATAACAAAGATCAATGGCCGAAACTCCTGATTTGCGCAAGTGGGACCTTGCCCCCGGCCTCGATTCATTTTGGAATTGAAATGGATGGAAAAAAAAAAGAAAAAAAAAAAAAAGGAAAGCAAAAAGAAGAATAAAAAGAGAAAACAAAAGTGTTTTTTGTTTGGAAAGTGGTGCGGCGAGCACGATGGAATCCAGAGGTAGACGGCGGACCGAATATCGGGCATCGGTGTCGAGATGCATTTGGCCGCTTTCTGGACCAGCTCTTTCGGATGAGTCCAACATTTTGAATGCGCCGGGTCGAGAAAGCATCTAAATGCATGTAGAGTACTGTGGAGTGCAGTGAGGCCCATCATCGCAGCGGTCTCCGAATCTAGCTTGAATGGCGACCAGATTCGATCTGTGCGGGCCACCCAGCAAGGCATAAGTGACCACGATCCTGAACTCACCGACGGCGACAAAATTCTCCGCACCGACTCACACCAGCACTTCCCAAAAAAGCATCTAATCTCAAAAAAAAAAAAAAAAAAAAAAAAAAAGCATCTGGCAAGACCTGGATGCATCTGACCGCAATCACATCCATAAATTAGTGAAAAAAGTCCCAGTGTGTGTATGCCCTCAGTGGCTGCACCTATACATGGCGGCGGATGAATAATCCCGTGATCTGGGAGAAGGCACATTCCAAAACGTTTTCCACCTTCGGTAAGTTGTGCGGCAGAGCCCACGTGTGGCTGAATGGGAAACCCACGTGGGCATGGGTCCACTCACAGCCAACTTGGTGGACAACAACAGCAACTGTCGTACTCCAGTCCATGCAGGGTTCGGATTCAACCATCACTTGGTTTTTGTCAAGACATTGGGCCTCGCTGCACTACTCTTGAAAGGTACAAAACGAGAGTGAATCTTCCGCTAGAACATGAAAAGATACAGCGACATGATTTTTGTCTTTTGTACATTTCAAGAGTAGTGCAGCGAGGCCCATTGGGACCTACCAGTCATTTCATCCAACTGCCTCTCGGAGGTTTTACCCCGCAGATCTTCAGTTTCTAAGAAGAGCCTACTTTTCTAAAAGATTTGATTTCTTAATTTTCAAGATCTACGGTTGCGAGCTAGTGGAACCAAGATGGGCGAAGGAGGTTTCAGCGGAACTCACCCTGCGGGAAGAAGCCCCTCGGAGGACCGGCCACCACTGGAACCAGGAGCAGCGAGTGTACAAGTGACCGGCACAGGACCGGTCGCAGCAGGCTGGTTTGTCTCACGCGGAGCGGCTTCGGGATTTCGTCCGCCAGCAGCTGCGCCCATCGCGTAAGCGAACCTGCACTCACACCACAGGCACCAGTCTGCTCAGAGGCCAAGTTGTTTTCGTCACCAGATTGTGGCCAGGGGCTGCCCTCGTCTCACTCCGCCAGCCTTTCCCTCTTCACGCTAATCCTTCCCGTGTTCCTATTCGCAGTCATTGTCTTCCCCCAAGCCCAGTCTTTACGGTCGATTCATCTGCCAGTCGGTCAGTCAGTTCTTCCCCTGCTAATTTAACTTCTGGTAAGTCTCCCCCCCTCTATTTTTTCAGCCAGTATGAACCCTGCTCCATATTCCCCGGGTCCTGTCACTTGTGCTGTCCACGGTTCCCCTCCCATCCTCAGAAGCCCCTCGATCCCATCCTCCCTCGATTCGTCCTCTTCATCACCTCTCCATTCCTTCCCCACCACCTCCTTTCATTCTCCTCCTCGTGACAGACCTCCTCTCTACGACCCCTTTCTGAAACACCACTATCCCGCCCACCTCCTTCCTTACTCTCTCTCCCCCGTCTCCGCTGGTTCCCTCCGTGAGGAATTTTCCTCACTCATCGACTCCCCGTCGTCATGTTTTTCTTCTCCGCCCATTTCTATGGATCCTGCGCTCGAGCGCATTTTTTTCATTGATCCGCCTACTGCTTCACTTCTTCCTCTTCACCTCTTTCTCCTTCCCCTGCTTCTTCCCGCATCACTGATCAAAATTCAGAGCCGTACTACAGAACGAACTTACGGGGACCTGCTCAACGTTGAGGATGTCGTTGAGTATGTTTCTTCGGCAGCCTCGTTTACGTTCCAAGATAATCAAAGGAATCTCTTCATCATAAAGAGGAAGCGCTCGGCCAAACTACTTTCCCATTCACTCTTCCCGCCTACAGTCTTTAACCATCTCGTCGTAGACTCGCGCCCCCTCTCTTCCCTATCTTCGCGGAAGTTGTTGAGAGTCCAGCTCGACTTGGCTGAATTCCAGATCAGGAGCGCTCGTGATATTTCAGCGAACTTCTATTGTTTCGCCATGTGCATCGCGAAGATCGGATCAAAATCGGCGCAATCTTTGGTCGGAGAAGGGCTTCTAACGTTGTTGCAGAACCTCCCTGGATTGGCAACGTCGTCATTCCTCGTTTTCCCGGTCACTGTTTTTTTCAAGGACTTTTTCTGCTCCCTTGGCGATGAGGCTGTTCTGGATCTTCATCTCGAAAAGCTTGCAGATTGGGGTCCAGGACCTTGGTTCCGTTACCTGAGGAGGCAAGCTGCCTGAATACGTATTCCATCCGACTCTGCCATTGGACCCTTCGCCGCTATTTGTGCCAGACTATCCCAGACTGTTTTTTTCCTCGAGGAAGGGTTAGAACAATTGTCTTAGCTTTAGGCATAGGATAGTTAGTGATGAAGAGGAAGAGGAAGTAGGCGCCTCAGGCGCCCACCAGGAGGAAGAAGTCTGGAAGATCAGAGATTGAGGAAGCCTCCTCCTCGGATTCCCCATCACCTCCCCCTCTTCCACTCCAACCCCTCTTCCTGGTAACGAAACCTCCCTCCTTATCTCAGTCTCCTGTAAATCCCCAACCTCCTTCCCCAACTGTCTCCAAAACCCCAAGGCAACGGCGCAAACCCAAGATCTGTAGAAATTTGGATTTTCTCATTTTCTTCTTCCTTTTCCTCATTTTTTCCCTCCATCTCTTCACCTTCTTCCTCCTTCTCCATAAACCCACTCGCTCTCTCTGTCTTCCCCCCTAAACTCGTTACCTTCCCATATGGATGGATTTTAATAAATTGTTAAATGCATCTAAGAGGATTTTATTCCTCTTCTTTTCTGTTTAATTTAGAATTAATTGAAGATCTGATTTGCTACCATCGTCTCTTTTGTTTGGAGTTTTTCGCATATTTTTGTTGATCATTGATTAATGACTGGCCCACCGCGTTATAATGAGTAAGAAAGGAGAGCTAAATCAACTATGTATGCGAAATTAGCCTTCGGGTTTCTTGTTAAAAAAAAAAAAAAAAAAAAAAAAAGTATAAATGAAAAGAATAAGGAGTTTTAATCAGGATGGGTACGAATACAATTCGAAGGTTTTTTGCACTTTAAAACATCTCCGATTGTGTTTACTACCGAGCGGTTTCCTGCATTTCTGAGTCCCTCCTTTATTTGTAAGTCCACTGGGTTGGTGTTTTTCTCACTCCCTCAATTTTTCCCCACAAATCCTTTGCTTTAATAATTGCTTCTTTGGCCCAAACTTGAATCATCCATGCGTTTGTTACTTCTCATTTCTTTGGCTAAGCAAAGTAACTTCTATTTTGCAACAACTGCAAGATAATACAGTTTTGCGGATTTAAAAAAAAAAAAAAAAAAAAAAAAAGAACAGACTGACGTATTCACTAGTTAAGGTTGAGCATCAAATCTTGTCATTGAACGACAGACCAAGCAACCTTGCAGCCCTAATAATAATAATAAATAAAAAAATAAAAAAATAAAAAAACTCGATAAGATAAAGGACTGAACCACTACTTAGGATCTTATCCCGCTCTCCCTTCTTTATCTTAGCTTGGTATGCTAAGCAAGAATCTTAGTTCCACCATGACGAACTAAAAAAAAAAAAAAAAAAAAAAAGAGGAAAAAGTTTGAATCATTTCCGATCAAATTCATTAATGATGTCGCTGATGGAGGAACCGCACCAGTTCCCCTTCAACCTCACTGAAAGAACTCGGTCCCAACTTTCCTTTTCCCCTCTGCCCTCTTCCTTTTGGGTTTAGTCATGCATAACATTACGCGAGGCGCAACCGTCAACGACATTCCCTCAATATTCATTAGATCTATGTCACCTTTCAAAAAAAAAAAAAAAGGATAATAAAAAAATGGGGGGGGAGCCTTGTTTTCTGTTTCTTGTCCCCTTTTCTGTGTTTTCATCCAACTATTTTGTTTTCATAATCACTAATATTTTCTCAGCATTATGCCTTTGGCCTATCTTTAAAAAAAAAAAAAAAAAAAAAAAAAAAAAAAAAGGAGGGAGAGGTTTAGGGGAATTGGAAGCAAGGCTACCCCCTTTTTTTTGCTACAGTTGTGGCGCAATTTCAAAATTAGAAAGTGTTTCCTGCTATCAGAAAATGCCTCGCGACACGATAAGTAACAAACAGGTGCATATTAAGAATGGTTTTTGCTGACATGCTTTCTTATTCCCAAGGTAGAGTATTAAAAAAAAAAAAAAAAAAAAAAAAAAGGAAAAAAAAATGAGAGAAAAAAAAAGAAAGAGGGTCGAAAGGGAACCGTGCTACAACAAATTCTCTGCCTACTTTGGATAGTGACACGCGGTATTTGCACGGAAATCGATAAGTATTCTATTACTATCGATATTCACGTCGAATCCTGCATGTCATGATCCGTAGTGATAACCTTCCTGAGTTTTTGAGTTGCGATTCAACTTTGTCTGATTGCAAATCATTTGCGCACATGAGGACATCTAAAAAAGGCAGAGAAGAAAGGAGGAGAAAAAAAAAGAGGAAAGGAAATCATAATGACCTTCAATTTTGTTGTATCGCTTTCATCATCTTCAAAAAATTGTATCATTACCACATTCATTGGAGTTATTAAAAAAAAAAAAAAAAATCATACAGGAGGAAGGAAAATCTTGATTATATCGTTGCTTTGAGGATACTGAAAAAACCATGCTCCTGTGCCGCGTGTATTAGTGTCATATAAGCAAGCTTTATCGTCACTCTGCTAAACCAGTTGGCATGCGACAAAGGATTTATGTCACCCACCGTCACTTCAAACTCGTCACAATCTGATTAATTGGACGTATCTCAGTTGGTAGGTGTATTTGTTAAGTAATCCGTGCTCTATGTGACAAGCCTTGTGTTTAAAAAAAAAAAAAAAAAAAAAAAAAAATCTTTCTAGTCGATGTCACGACCTTGGTATCTCGTCAGCAATCATTACCTCTAGTCTGCCAGACCAGCTGACACGCAACGGGCAAGCAAGCCTCCAATCCGCCATATCAGCATCGATTCAGTGGTACTATTTGTTTAAATGTGCGCTCAGATACGGGTTGAACGAAAGACTTCCTTGCTGATGCTACTTCATCATGTTATTCATACAAGTGTTTTCCTATAAAAAAAAAGAGAAAAAGATCTATATTTCCCCCCCCCCCCCAAAAAAAAAGGGGGGGAGGAATGGTTGGCGCATCATGTGTTTAATAATAATAATAATAATAATAATAATAATAGCCAATTGTGCATCTCCCTAATTGACGACTTTGTTTTGCAGGCATCATTAACCCCCTTCTTGACAGAGTTACGAACATCTTTGTCCTCACCCCCTTTGTAGTCCTTCTCAAGATGATCTCCTTATCAAGAAACCATTTTCTCTTAATATGCTTCCCCTTTAAACTTCTTCAACTCTTTTGCCTTACCTTCGTTATCTTTTTCCTAACCCCACCACTCCTACTCATAGCCCTCCTTTTTTTTGAAGTTCGAGACATCGTTTGGCATAGCACCCCCCAACCAGTCACCCATTTTTCCCATCCTTACGTCTGACCAGTCGTAGCCCTGTCTATAATACTGACAATGGTTCCCCAATCAACTTTACATCTTCATCATCGCCTGGGTTAAGTTAAAATATATATATACTGTCTCTTATACACATCTAGATGTGTATAAGAGACAGCACACACACACACACACACACAAACACGCAAAAGCAGAGAGCAGAGATGTTGATGATTAGCGGGCAGGTCACTTACCGATGACCTCGGCGATGACACGTGGCTGCCTGAGCGGGCGCAGTAACAAGGCCAAGAAACGCGTCAGTGCCAGTACGATGGTGAGCTGGATGATGAAAAGCGGCAGCGAGAACTCCAGCGAGTCATGAGGCTTGGCCAGGATCCCGTCCGACGTTGTACCTCCCGCCATGGCTCCCGCTTCTCCCCCTCCTCCTCCTCCTCCTCCTCCTATCTAAGATACAAGATCAGCTATGCCTGCCTGATCGTCCTCCACTCACCAATTCAACTTCAGCAACGACTGCAGGATCGCTCTCCGAAGGAGAACGACCTGTTATACAAGCAAGCTCAGTTGTGGCTTGCTAGCCGCTACACCCACACAGCCATCCTCCCAGGCACGAGCTGCTAGCGTCTTCCCCCTAACACAATGCGCCCGCCGTCATTTTGGCTGCACCGACGCATCCTCATTTTCCCTGCATCGGACCGGAGAGATAGCTTGTATACATTGGTTATCAGGGTGCGTTGTGTTCGCGGGAAGACAGTAGCTCCCGTCACAAGAAGAAGACCGGCTATGGCGACCAGCGTGTGCATGTCACCACTTAATTACATACAGGACAGGTCGTAATTGCAGTCAGATACATCCGATTGTCTGTCACCTCAGATCTCCAGCGGCGCAGCACTCCTCCCATCGTCTTGAAGTTCCCCTTTGAACAACTCCGCCTCAAATGTCCACACCAACCCCTCTCTCTCTCTCTCTCTCTCTCTCTCACACACACACACACACACACACATGATTCTGGTGTCTCCGAATCGAACAAACGACCCGACCACAAATCTGCGTGGTCTTTAGGGGAAAAAAAAAAAAAAAAGCTGCGCGGTCACCAATATCCGGCCTCACTGCCCTACAAAGGAGGTCCGATACACTCAAAAAGGATCGATCAATACAAATGCATGGATACGGTCCAGTAACCGACGACATTCAACTCAGGGCTGGGCGTAATTGCGATCAGATACAGTGCCTGTCTCCACTATACAATATTCCACATGCATTTGGACTCTTCCTGGGCACAGTTTTTGACTCGTCCGAATGCACCTGGTCCTCATTGCCTCCAAATACATGTAAGGAAGTGTGTAGTGGAGCGAAGCCCACATCCATTTCTGCCAGTAATTGCACTCAGATACACATACAGGAGTGTCCTCGTGTGGGGTACACCAGGCCTTTTTTTTCTTTTTTTTTTGGACCAGGCCTTTTCGGACTGATCTGTGGACGTCATTTCAGTCAGATACATCCACGACGTATCACTGTTGCAGTTGAGAATCGAGAACTCCCGCCGATGGCGAGGAGAAGAAACAAACAGGACCATTTTTCACGCCACACGCCGACATTTTAATTTAAATCTGTCGGGACGATAACAGGTCCCAATACATTCAAAATGATGGCGCCAAAAAGAAAACAACCAATGGGCCTTTAGCTCAGTTGGACCAGGCGCGCAAGCTGTTGAAAATTGAAAATTGAAAATTGAAAATTGAAAATCGGTTATTAAAAAAAAAAGAATGAAAATTGAAAATTGAAAGAATAGAGAGCCAAGTTCGAATCCAAAGAAGGGGCCTCGCCGCACTACTCTCCACATGCACAACAGACAAAAATCATGGCGCTGTATCTTTCCATATTCTCGCGGAAGATTCACTCTCGTCTTGCACATTTCGAGCAGCGAGGCCCAAGACTTTTTTTTTTTTTTTTTTTNTATTGTGGGATTTTTTTTTTTTTTTTTTTATTAAATGTTTAAAAGGGCGACGACCTTGAAATATTATCATTGAGCTGACCGGCCCCAAGCAATTCGTTAGTAGTTGGCTTTACTTGTCAAGTTCCATCATCTGGATTCGAACACTATTGTGTTTCAAACTTATCCTGACCCTTACCTTACTATTCAATTTCTCTCTGGCACTTTCCCTAAATCCTTTTTTACCTTACCTGTAGCATGTCACCTTTCTTTCTGTTTCCTTCTTCCCACTTATAACCTTCACGCAGATTACTATTTTTAAGTCCGGAAATGGTAAAAGTTGGTGATCAGTTTGAATGGGAAATGAGATTTTCTCACGTATGCAATCCAATTAATTCTACCCTTTTCTCTTAGTAGTACTTCTGCATTATGATGAACTTACGCATATTCCTCAAGGAAACTATTTCATCTATACTCAACTTTCTTTATAGGCGAAACCGACGGAAAAAAAAAAAAAAAAAAAAAAAAAAGGAGAGAAGAAAGAGAAAGAGAATAAGAAAGGAGGAAAGAGGAGGAAAGAGGAGGAAGAATAGAACATTATGCCTTTACAATTTAAAAGAAACGGGAAAGAAGGGAGGGGAAAAAAAATCCTTTAGAATCATGTCACCAAGCCAACCCTCTTAGCCTTATTAAAACACCATTAATCAATCCTCTCCTAACTTATGGTCTTGTCTATGCTTTTCAAATGAATTTCATGCTCTTAGCATACCTCAATGCCTCTGGTCCTCTCTCCCTCACAGGGGCTGAGGTTCTTGCTATCCTACCCATTTTTCCACCTATCTATACCCCTGTTAAGATCATCCAATGCCTCAACCCCGCTATTCCTGACCCCCCAAAACTACTATTCTTAGTCATTCCAATCAATTCTCAAACACAGTATAAGGTCAGCGCTCTAGCAATCAAAAACAAACCAATATCTCCCCCCACTCCTCTCTCCCGTCCACCTCCACCATTCCCCAGGGCACCCCCCCCTAATCTTTCTGTCACCGCTTCCCCTCCGATCCCCTAAACTCTCTGCAGCCCCAGCACTCCACTCCAGCCCCCACCTTGCAGCTCACCCCCCCTGCCCAAACGATCTCCCTGGAACTTTTCGAGCAACTCAAGATTCAACTACTTAAGCAAGAAAGCGAGACCAAGTCAGTCGCGGAGACTTTCGTGAAGAAACTTGCTAAGAAAGAAGAAGAGACCCAAGCCGCCAATGAACTCTATTGAAACTTACTCTCTAACATGGAAGTCATTAAAATCCGTATCGCCGACAAGTCTGGCCCTTCATACGATGAACTCCAAGCTTGGTACAAGATGTTTCGCGCCCCTGCTTGGCATCACCAAGTCGCTACAGTCATTCGCTTCTACACCATCAACCTCAACTACCAACACCTTGGTAGGGCTATGGCCAGTGACTTTGCAACTCGAGTAGCATCAGTGGCTAAGGACTGCATTGATCATAAGATTTCTAAGGAGACAAGGTCAGCCCTTAACAAGGTCATCCGCGAGGGTATGGAGAAAGCACTTCCCATCATCGAGTCAGAGTACAATTATTGCTTAAACATCGCAAGGAGGGACTACTCTAGGTAAGCACAAGGGCAGTCGCCCGATATAAAAAAAAAACATTATCGCCCTGGACCGCTAAGTAGGTTCACACAATTCACGTCCATGAGCTTATCTATCTCTCTCTATCTTTTATTCTTGCATATATGGCAAGTCAAAAGCAGACCCATCTTCCAGCCGAAGGAAGGACGACATTAGCAAGTCAGATGACTTCAAGAAATCCTCTTCAAAGCGCCATTATGATGACAAGTCAGACAGGGGCTACGACTTCAACCATTCCTCTAAGCGTCCTCACCATGACTCAGATCCAAAGAACAATCACTCTTCCTCTTCAGCAGACCCCGTCAGACATTCAGACTAATGAATCGCCTTTCCATATCCCGTCTATTCCATCAATCCCCTCCAACCTCTCTTCCACTGCTACAGTCTCGCAACTGCGCCTTGCCTCCTTTGCCCTTCAAGAACCTACCTCTTGGCTCCGCAATCCAGACCACTTCTTTGTCATTTCTCCTTCGCACTACTTCAGTAACTGGTCACTCCTCCTTTCTTCCTCCTCAAGAACGTACTCTCACTCTGTTCTCCAACGGATCCTGCATGGAGTCAGACTCAATTTTGTTGGTACTAAGCATATCCCTGTTAAAAAGATTATTGAAGTCAGGCATATGGTAAAGAAAGTTTATTCAGCCTCTGCTTTCAAAAGAGTCCTCTTGTGTGAAAACCCCCCACCTACCTCAATCCCCAACCACTCCCTTCTCCCTCACCATAATAACTTCATCACCGCTTCAATTTCTCAACTACTCTCATATGGTGTCATCGAGTTTTCCCCGAACCCCATGGTTATCAATCCAGTCTTTGCTATCGAAAACGCTTCCAAAACCAGATTTATCTTAAATGATAGATTTCTTAACCTCTTCCTATCCTTTCCAGAATTCCACTATGAATCCATCAATGGCCTGGTAGCCCCACTTTCTGGTTCTCCGTCACAAGACTTTCTGACCTCTTTTGACATAAAAAATGGATACTACCATATTCCAGTCCACCGTGACCACAAACCTTACCTTGCCTTCTCCTGGGAAGGAACCACTTACCAATTCAGAAGTGTATGTTTTGGCGTATCTGCCGCATGTTGGATTTTTACCACAGTAATGCAAGAAATTATGGCAGAACTTCGCCTCCGCCATATTTTTATCACCTCATATATCGATGACTCTGCTCTAGCAAATTCAAACCTTCCCCCTCTTCTTTGGCAATCCTTTAACTATGTCGCCCTTCTCTACAACCTGGGGTTTTTCCTAAGTCTTAACAAATGTTCCTTTCTTCCTTCACAATGCATTAGATTCCTGGGTTTTATGATTGATTCCCACTCAAAAAGAATTAGGGCTCCGAAAGATAAGGCAAAAAAAAATTCAAACCCTCATCGCTACAACAACCCATACCACCCCTTCAAGTAGAACCCTAGCTAAACTTGTTGGGAAACTTGCTTCCCTCTCGCAAGCCTTTTTACCTGCTCTTTTATTCATATCATCCATCTATAAAGCTATCTCCCCCTCCAACTGGGACTCTCCCATCCCCATCTTAGACTCTTTAATTCAGGATCTATTTTGGTGGGCAGAGCACCTACCCCGCCTCCCTGACCGACTTTGGACTAAACGATCCATTACCTCTACTATCTCGACAAACGCATCCACCACCCAAATTGGCGCCATTATCACTCCTTCCTCAGGCCCTACGCTTCACTTTAATCAATGTCTTCCCTGTTATCTCCTCCCTGCTTCCTCCACGCATAGAGAACTGTTCGCAATCCTTCAAACTCTCCTCCTTCTTCAAAACTCGCACCCTCACTTTCTTGTTTCTTCCGCCATCAGGCTGTTTTCAGACAACCAATCTTCGGTAGCCCTTCTCAACAATCTTCGATCCTCTGATCCTCTCTTCAACCACTGGCTCCGTTTGATCTCTTCATTGCTTATTTCTCATGATACCTAGCTCTTTCCCATCTGGATACCCAGGGATCTAAACCAAATCACCGACGACTTGTCTAAAACCCAGGACAATACCGACTGGGGCATCTCCTCCTACCTCAAGAATATGATATTCAACTTGTTAGGTGCTCCCGCAATTGACCTTTTCGCCTCAGATTATCATCATGCCTGCTCCGTCTATATATCCAGAACATGGTCCTCAACAACATCCTTCGTTGATGCACTATCACTCGATTGGAACTTGCTCCCAGCTTCGCCTTACATATGTTTTTTTCCCCCAACTTCTCTGATCCACGAGGTTCTGACTCTTGCCTCATCCGCCCCTGCCAACTACCTCTTCATTTTTCTGAACTCGTGCAAAGCAAATTGGCTGTATCACATCCATTCTCTAGAAGTTTCTCGTAGCTTTGTCATTCTCAAATCCATTTATTCATGCATACCCAGCCCACGAGTTCACCATTCATGCCCCAATCCAGCCACCACCGTTCTTTCTTGCATCCTATTTTCCACCTAGTCCTTTTCCACAATCCTCACATTTTCCTCGGTTACCTCTCCACTGCGTTTCCACCCCCTCTTTACCCCATACCCATACCGCATAAACGTCCCAACACTGGTCCACGTCCCCCGCCGCATCATCTCCCCTAAACTTCACCCATGCTCTATTCCTACCTGCAATCCCCCAATCCTAAAGCTATGACCACTCTCTCCTTCGTATATTCCCGCCTTTCCAAACCACTTCTCAACTCGTTTATTAAAAGCCCCCCCACCTGGTGCGTTAACCCCACGATCGGCCCGAAACAAATAACCAGATCGCAAATCCACCCCCAGGCTCTCATACACAATTATCAGCTCTGGCAGAATGCGCAGAAAAGTCTTTTCGCCTTCCTCGGCCTTTTTTAACCTTATGAGAAATCGACCTCCATAACGATCTGTCTTAGTATATCCTGGTCGTACAAGGCAATTCCCAATATCAATCTTTTTATATTGCAATTGCAAACCTTCCCCGCATCATTGCCAGCTTTCCCACAAATATAAGAACATAGTGGCATCTCGATAAGCCTCCGTCTCTCTCATCCTTTTCAACATCTTTATCTTGGATCGTATCTATTCGATCACAACCTTCAGCTTTTTCCAAACCAGGGGTCGCGCTGACTCCTCCATAACCCCTCTGGCCAACCCATACTCTCTGTACGCTTTCCGAAACGCCTTTACCCGACTACCTTGGCAAGGATCATCCATTCCTCCCTACCAAGCAATCTAAAGGCACCACTTAAGCAATTCACCACCGCATCTACAGTGGATGGCGACACCATTGGTTCGCCATCGCTATCGGTAGTTCGACACCTGCTCTCAACTTCCACTAACCATTGGCTACTTAGGAAGGAAATAACATCCAAATTATTGCATGTCATACAACTCCTGCCCACTCCATTTCGTTTTAACCACTCATTCAATCCAAGCAGCAATTTCTTCATCCAATTTCGCCATCGCGTTCCTGGTCCGAACTCCTCTATTAGCTTGCTACTCCATTCTAGCCCCGCTTGATAACTTCCATCTATTTCCGGCGTCGCTCGCTTCTGTCACCAGCTTCCACCTCTCATTCGCTCGTTCCACCACTGCCTGCAATATCAATCTTTTTATATTGCAATCGCAAACCTTCCTCGCATTTGCTAGCTCTCCCACAAATATAAGAACATAGTGGCATCTCGATAAGCCTCCGCTTCTCTCATCCTTTTCAACAACTTTATCTTGGATCGTATATATTCCATCACAACCTTCAGCTTTTCCCAAACCAGCGATCGTGTTGAATCCTCCATAACCCCTCTCGCCAACCCATACTCTCTGTACGCTTTCCGAAACGCCTTTACCCGGCTACCTTGGCAAGGATCATCCATTCCTCCCTACCAAGCAATCTAAAGGCACCACTTAAGCAATTCACCACCGCATCTACAGTGGATGGCGACACCATTGGTTCGTCATCGCTATCGGTAGTTCGGCAAATGCACTCAACTTCCACTAACCATTGGCTACTTAGGAAGGAAATAACATCCAAATTATTGCATGTCATACAACTCCTGCTTACTCCATTTCGTTCTAACCACTCATTCAATCCAAGCAGCAATTTCTTCATCCCATTTCGCCATCGCGTTCCTGGTCCGAACTCCTCTATTAGCTTGCTACTCCATTCTAGCCCCGCTTGATAACTTCCAGCTATTTCCGGCGTCGCTCGCTTCCGCCACCAGCTTCCATCACTCATTCGCTCGTTCCACCACTGCCTGCAAGATGATACGTCACATGTGGGATGATGGAGGGATTTTGGGAGGTCTAGGAGGTGTGTGGGCCTGCGGCCCCAACTCTATGACTCACTTCTGAGCAATCTGGCATCATCAAGGCTTTGTGTTTTTCCTATTTTATCTCGTCTNGGTGTGTGGGCCTGCGGCCCCAACTCTATGACTCACTTCTGAGCAATCTGGCATCATCAAGGCTTTGTGTTTTTCCTATTTTATCTCGTCTGGACCCATTCACCGTATGTTTTTTTTTTTTTTTTTTTTAATAACAATTGCTGCTTTCTATTCGTGGGGAGCTGCACATGTTGGGGATCGGGCGCAACATCCCTTATATAAACTCAATTTGAGGCCGGGGTCCTCAAAGTCTACCCGGGGTTTAGGAGCATTACCCAGTTTCGCTTACGGGTCAAAGCCCGAGGGGACCAAACCCCTAAACAACCCCCTGAACACAACGACCAAACAATACAGGACACCCATCGGGCTTAGTGGCCTTAAGGCGGGGCACCGGAACTGAGTTCCAACGGACCCAATGACGCTCTCTCCAAACCCCGACAACCCCTTCCTACTGCCTTCCTACCGTGGAAAGAAAACTGAGTGCCCAGGTACTTCACAATTCACTCAGTATCCAATCATTCAAAACCAGCTTATCATCCCTAACTGCTGCCAGAGTTCCTCTGGCAGCCCTGGTTTTTGCGAACCAAATCAGTCCACTGAGCTTCTGTTTGGCACATGTAACCCTTCTTCTCCAATCTACTTTTATGCCTCGCCGAATGTGCATCTTTGCAAACTCTTTGATGTTCTTATCGGAGATGAACCGTCCTTCGAATACATTTTTGTTCATGACTTCCCACACCACCAGAAACAGGCATGCCCTGAGGGCTTGTGCGACATATCCCCAACCCTTGACCAAACTCGACCCTTGTGGGACGCCCCCAAATATTGTCCAGTGACCGTCCCACTCGATCCCATTGGGACCTCCACCAGGCCCAGATTCTCTGCGAGAGTGGGTGATACAGCCACAAGTGAGTAGTAGATTCGAAAGGGAACGTACACCAAGAGCACTGCTGCACTGAATTGAACCTTCCATCCCTCGTTCGGCTAGCCACACCGCCGACGGGGTGGACAGCAATGATAACAACCACAAAAGTGTTGTTGCCGTGGGTACTGGAATACCCTGCAGCTGAGCCCAACACTTAGTACGGATGTCTTGGATAGTGTGTGCAGCGGTGCCCTCCACCAAAGTGCCGGCATTTGGCAAGTGGTGTTGCGGGCGCCAGTGCAACTTGCAGGTGGTAGTAGTGTCTGTGAGGGCCCCCAAGGTTGTCGAGCCCCGGCCCCGGGGCCCCGGCGGGGGTCCGGGGGTGGGCACCCCCAACCCCGGCTCCAGACCCCCCCCCAAAAAAAAAAAAAAAAATCAAAAAAAAAATCAAAAAAAAAATCAAAAAAAAAAATAAAAATTGTGGGGGGTGCGCAGCGAGAGCGCGCACCACATGGGCACCCCAAAAATGGGGTTTTATGCCCCACCTCCAACCCCCCCCGGGGCCACACCCACCACTCGTGGGACCGGGGTAGCTGCTGGTGCGGGGCCGGGGGCGGGACCAACAGCCGGCGGGGGCGGGGGTGTGGGGCGCGGGGCTCGGG
>BFEA01000415.1:885094-898741 GCA_003427395.1 Chara braunii | reverse complement strand
GTGGGGCTGACAGAGGGGGGGCAGGTGGCGGCTGGGAAGGGTCGCGGTCGGGGGCGAGGTGGGCAGGGTGCTGGGCACAGTCCACTGGTGAGATGAGAACAAAATTAGTAGGTTGGTATACCACCTGGAAGTGGTGCCTCGGCAGCCTTAACCATTGCCTCTCTGTCGACAACCACGGCTGCCAGCTGTGGGAGTGGGTATTATCGAGGCTACACAGTCTCCCATTGCTGTCTGTCCACGGGAAGATATGTCTCATTTTGCAGATTTGGTGAGTAGTGGAGTGAGGCCATTGATTGAGACTACACAGAACACTCTGCACTGCCTGAGACCAGGGGTGAGGTCCCACTAGTAAAGAGCATTGCATCAAGCGCCTGAATCTGGATGTGTTTTAGGTAGAGATGCACAAAAGCAGATCAATCGTGATCTTCTGCACGGCTCCACAAACACATCCTGATTCAGGCATCAAATCCAGTCCTCTTTGCGAGTGGGACCTCCCCGGAACTCTTTGCCTCCTACCTTTTTTTTTTTTTTTTGAAAAGAAAAGAAAGCCCAGGGTGTTGTAGAGGCCAAGGACCAGACCCACGAATCTCTGGCAGCGGCGGCGGATGGTTGTCCTGACAGGATAGGCCACGTTCCCTACCCTTCCCTACGTTAATTGTCCCAGTGCACCCCCTATCCCTAATATCTAACCTCAGTGTGAACAGCCCTCAAGACCATCACCCTACCAATATTGAGGGCAACTTGGACCAGACAGCAGTGACAAGCACCAAGGCTGGGCAGCACCGCAGCCCTGGTGGACGTGGAAGCGGACAAAGCTTGCAGTACGGGAACTTCGGACGCCAGGCTCATGCAATCTTTTTTCTACAGGCCCAATATCAGAGGGTCTACCCAGCAGGAGTACCCAATATCGAGGGCAACTTGCACCAGACAGCACTGACAAGCACCACAAAGGGTGGGCAGCCCCCCAGCCCCGGTGGGCAAGGAAGTGGACAAACCTTGCAGTACAGGAACTTCCGATGCCAAGCTCATGCAATCTTTTTTTCTACAAGTCCAATATCACAGTCTACCCATATCCTGTCTCTTATACACATCTAGATGTGTATAAGAGACAGGACAAGCACCACAAAGGGTGGGCAGCCCCCCAGCCCCGGTGGGCAAGGAAGTGGACAAACCTTGCAGTACAGGAACTTCCGATGCCAAGCTCATGCAATCTTTTTTTCTACAAGTCCAATATCACAGTCTACCCATATCTTGTTAGAATTTCAAATAATAGAAATCCTTCAATTATTTTTTTCCTTTCTTACCGAAGGTGCCAGAAGAAACAGTTCATAGTTCATGGGGGGAAAAAAAAGGGGGCAAGTACGTTGAAGTCACAGGTGCTGTTCGGAATGAGCAAAAACATCACTCTGTAGGCAGGTGTGTCGCGGCTGAGTTTGAACAGGCAAAAAACCACGGGCCTACGCAAAAAAAAACACAGGGCCATAACGCCCTCCCGGAGGGTGCAGTCTCACACGTTCTCCAGATTCTGTTCTTCTGTATCCATCTGCTTTCACGACCATAACATTGTTGATATTGCTTTTTTTTTTTTCATCGTTGCTTTTTTTTCCCCACCGCCCTGATGACCACGGGCCAATAACGCCCTCAAGGAGGGTGCACTCTCACACCCTTCTCCAGATTCTGTGTCTACCTGCTTTCACGACCATAGCTCGTCGTTTTGTTTGTTGTTTTTTTTTTCCCGTGTGACGCCTAGACATCTCGGCTGTGGACTGGACATCTCAACCGTGGCCCAGCCACGGGCGTGGCCTAGACATTTTCGGCCGTGGCACAGCCACAGGCGTGGTCTAGACATCTCGCCCTTGGCCCAGCCACGGGCGTGGCCTAGACATCTTGGCTGTGGCTCAGCCACAGGCCCGCGGCCCAGCCACGAGCGTGGACTAGACATCTTGGCCGCGGCCCAGCCACAGGCGTGGACTAGACATCTCGGCTGCGGCCCAGCCACGGGGGTGGACTAGACATCTCGGCCGCGGCCCAGCCACGGGCATGGCCTGGCCACGAAATGAAAAAAAAAAAAAAAAAAAAAAAGCCCCCCCCAATAAAAACAACGAACAAAAAAAAGCAAGCCTCCCCCTCTAAAAAAAAACGAAAAAAAAAGAAGCAACAACGCTATGGTCTATAAAGCTATGGTCGTGAAAGCACCTGGATACAGAATCTGGAGAAGGTATGAGACTGTGCCCTCCGGGTGGGCATTATAGCGTGAAAACAAAAAAACAAAAAAAAATACAAAAAAAAGCAAAAATGCTATGGTCATGAAAGCAGCCGAAAACAGGAGAACAGCACGTGTGAGACTGCAGCCTCCGGAAGTGCATTACAGGTCCATATTTTTTTTGCTTTTCCCCATGTTTTTTTTTCCTTTCCAAGCTCAGCCGCGACAGACCTACCAATGGACTGATGATTTTGCTCATTCTGAACTACAAGTGTGACTCCAGAGCAGTTTTCTCAAAAAAAAAAAAGAAGCGGGGTAGGGGGAGGTGCGAGTGGATATTGCCGTTTGGAACAAAGGAACCGCAACAACCTGAGCAGGCACAGAGAGAATTGAGCCAGACAAAGAAACATGCTGCTGATCCCCTGACAAGTGACGATGCCGTGGATGTCATCGATGATGCCTCCAGCAGACAGTCCAGCTGCCTGCAGGCAGCCACGACACTATGTCTTATGCCCTTCAGCGTTAGATGTTCCACCTGTACAACAGGATGTGGTCCCTGCCCAGAGTACACTCCCAATTCCCGGGACAGTCCCTGCTCAGGATGCGACCCCAAACGTTGAGGGATTGGAACATGATCTGCCCGGATTGCAGTTAACCCCACAAGGCATAGACCACATGGGGGATCTGCAAATGGCTGACCAGCATCATTTGGACAAACCACAAATTTGTGCCCTCCGCACGCAGACCACATGGGTGATCTGCAAATGACTGACCAGCAAACAACCCAAGACATTTTGGGCTTGCAACACCAGCTGGGTGATCTGCAAATCGTTGGCCAGCATCCGGCACATGAGCCTGAGACCCTCACCAATCTCTGTGGTCTGACTGAAACTAATATCTGTCTTCACATTCTCCACGCCCGTTTTATACACCATTAGACTTCCTTGCTATCGCCCTTCAGCTTGATGCTGATCACCCCCACGTACCGCCAGAGGATTGTAATTATACCAGGGAAAGAGGCTCTACCATTGCTGTCCTACAAGTAGCAATGAGGGACCGCCAACTTGAAGTACTCAATGCTCGAGCAGGTGAGTGGTTGTGCACAGACCTGGCCATTAAATGGCCATCACACATGCCTCTGACCACTGGGAGGTGTGGGCCAACGGCATCATGGTCCATCCCATGACTGATGTTACTAATTTCTTACATAATGATGCTGTTTTCTTCCCTCACCAAACTGTCTGCAATCTCTTTTATGTTAAAGATCATCATTCCTCTGGCCCTGTGATCCAGCAGGACAATATACCAACACTCTGCGACCTTCTCCTTTGCATAGCTACAGACACTGCTACACTCGGCTGTAGCCGCCATCGTCTCTGTCACAATCACTACAATCAGATGGTTTCTGCATCCATGTGTGTAGAGGACTGTCCCTCCGTTCCTGACTGCAGGCACCCTCTGCATCCGGACACTATTTGTCCATTTTGCGACCATGGGTGCTATACTGAATGCATGGTCTTCTGTGGTGAGCGTTCTTCCTTCATTTTGGCCTGCAATCGATACGTGAATCGCCTCCCTGGTGAATCTTAGCCTCATCCCATGCACCCTAATTTCTGCAGCTCCAATGATAATCGCAAAACCGACTAACTCTTTTTTTCAGGGAGAGGGGGGGGGGGCGGGGGAATTGCATCTGTACCCCACTTAAAAGATGGGAATACCTGCAATACCCAGTCCCAGCGCGTAACTTGCATCTATACCTGGAAACCGTTCCACTTTGCATAGTACCCAACTTTTCCCCTGTGCGAAATTGCAAGCATACCCACTCCTGCAGGCCCTCGGTTGCAGACCACAAAAGTATGCTCATGCCTAGGAACGGAACCGGCAAAACCGTGGCGGTATCCACCCCCAGGGGCGAAACTTGGGAATGTGCACAGGGTGTATCCACCCACAAAAGTATGCCTATGCCCAGGAACGGGTTGACAAAATTATGCTTGTGCACAGCACGTGGACGATTGAGGCCCAACGGCTCCTGGGTATGAGCATAATTTCAGTCATCCGGGAGGAGGGTATATAAATAATTTGGCCGGTCCACCTGTTACATGCTGCGCCTGCAACAGGCTGCACGGGCCGTTTTCAGGTCCGTGTCGTGTTCAGGCCAAAAGCCTGAAAACAAGGGCCTACAGGCCCTGTGTCGTTTCAGCCTAAATCAGGGCCTTTCCGGCCCTGAGCCTTTTCAGCCTGAAACTTAAGGCAATTTTCAGGCCCTCATAAGATCGACATGCCATGAAACTCAGGCACCAGACCAGGGTTTTAGCTCAGGCCATTTTTGGCCTATTTTCAAGACAACCTTCGTTTGAGCTTCAACCCCAGGGTCTGGCACGTTTTGGCATTGGCAAGAGCAGCCTCCTGGACAGGCCAGCACTATATAAGACTGGCCCGTCCTGCAGGCTGCAGGTAGTTCCTAGGTACTTCCCAGGCACTTCACGTGCAGTTCAAGAGGCAGGAGGTAGTCTTCAGGATTCGGCAGCAGCACTCTGGAGGAGCACTGCAGTAGTAGTTGTAGCGCTAGCAATAGTCTTCAGCATTGGGCGCTAGTAGCATTAGCAGTAGTCTTCAGCGCTGGGCGCCATAGGAGCTAGAGAAGTACTAGAGAGAGAGAGAGAGATTGGGAGGACGCCAGGGAGACAAACCTGCAGCGTCGTTGCTCCAGCTTCGTCTTCGAGGTACCTGCAGCACAACGCCATCTTCACAGGTTAGTACCTGGCACGTGAAAGAGAGAGAGAGAGAGAGAGTTCTTCTTCTTCCTATTCTCAGTCCACCATCTCCCTCTCACCCTCTCGCTACCTGACTTCACTGCATAAGCAGCCTACGAGAGAGAGAGAGAGAGAGAGAGAGAGAGCTTGGTGACATTTGGATCCAGACTCGACATGGGCTTCAGACATTTTGACGACGGATTATTTGGGACTCGTAACGAGACTTGGTGTTGACGACTTTCCCATCTCCCCCCTCCTCTTCGTCTGTGCATGTCTGAACCTGGCGCCTTCTTCCTGTGTATAGCATCAGGCCCCTTCACACCTTGTGGTGAGAATGATGTATGTTTAGTCTGCATTGCGACATTGATTGGGCTCGTCRTTAGTATTCTAGCATTCTGCTTCGCTATCTTGTACTACGTGAAAGAGGTCAGTCCCGGTCAGGTCAGGACTTGTATCTAAATCTTCCACTGCGCTATAAAAACACCATTTTGTATGTATCAGGATGAACACTGCTTGTTGAGATTTCACTAGCACTGCATTGTCCATTCCGTCCTTTTCATCACATTGCGGATCCTCGTTTTATTATGTCTATCGCCCAACTGGGCATGTAGCAGTTGGTATTGGAACACCGCACGTGAGTCAGGACAACCTGATCTGACACATGTGCGGGGACTAGGTAGCTGATTAGTTTTGACTGATTGATTAGAGCACACTAATTAGCCCCCAAAATCACGATTGTGACCTCACTGTCGAAAATCGAATTTTTTTTTCTTTTCTTGGGTTTTGTTTTTCCGCTATTTCTGTTATGGAAAATCGCAATAGCGCAACACCTGAAATTTCTGTTTTCGTTTTTCTTCTGAAAATTCGAAATTTCGTTGTTGGAAATTTGGAATATCTTCTTCTCAAAAATTTTGATTTCATTTTGCAATTTCCCGTTATTTGGAAATTCGAAATATTTTTTTTCGAAATTCGTTTTTTTTTTTAACGGTACGTGAAATCCCTCTTGCAGTTATCATTCTCCAAACTGCTCGTACTCTCATCTGAGTAATTTCGAATTTTTTTTTGTACTTTATTTTCAGAATTCTTTTATCGAAAAATCATTTGCGGTCTGAAAGTTTGATTTTTTTTTCTCATTGGTAATTTCGCACTTCAAGGGAAATTGGGAGGCCTACTGAATTTGCAAACGAGTATTTTCTCTTTTTCTCGATTTTTTTTGCAAAGTTCGAACTTCTTTTTTTGATTAGTGGCTTCTTATCTGGGCGATTTATCTAACCCCTCCCCACCTATGTTGTTGCCCCCTCTGGTCTTCTCTATCTGCCTCCGGGTACCCCCTGCGGCGGCATTGGTGAGTTGCCACGTCAGCAGGCCATGTCAGCAGGACACGGCAGCAGTGCCACGTGAGCAACCAGTCACCGCAGCAGCAGGTCACGTCAGTGCATGGTGCTCACCAACTCAAAGACAAGCGCCATGGAGCAGCAACCAGGCGAGACTACCGAGGCCTATGAGATCCGCATGCTGGACATGGTAACAGAGTTCAAGCAACGGGCAGCTGCGGCAACATCCGCACGTAAGAAGGAAGATGAGAAAGCAGAGGAATAACGTCGCCTCGCTGAACAACAACGACAGGAGGACGCTGAGGCAGCAAGGAAGGCCACAGACGAACGTCGTCAACTACGCCGAGACAAAATCCTCCAATGCGAAGGGGACATCGAGGTGATCGCCGACGAATGGGCAGTGGCTATTGTGCGTGGCCTTGCAACCACAATCGAACACGTGAGCGACTTGGTCGCCACCTGTGCAGCACAGCAAGAGGACATCCTTTGCGTGGACACCTTGGTCCGCAAGCAGGCTCGACTTATCGACGAACTGCTTGACGGGGTACGCCGACTGGAACAACAGCCTACAACAGCCCCCCCCGCCGGACCCTCCAACTTGACGGACCGCGTCAACGTCTTGGAAATTGACGTCGAGACTCTCAATGATGGCGCTCTAGCGACAAATCAGCGGATTGGCGAGCAGATTTGTATTGCCGCAGCCAGTCCGACCGCGACTACTCGCAAGAGCATCCCAAAGTTTGACGGCCTGCCAATCTTCTATGATGCAACGAAGACAGACCCGATCCCATGGAGGCGCCAGTTCGAGTTGAAGTTGGACATACACCACGTCATGATCGTCATCAACCCGAACCGGCACACATACTTATACTCCCGCTCAGGGGACGCGTGCCAGGCGTGGCTGGACAACATGTTGTCGACGCACAAAATCGCAGTCTCTGAGCTGCATACGAAGATCAGCTGGGCTGATCTCAAGGCAGCATGGCATAAGCGGTTCCAAGTGGAGCCGCCCGAGCTTCAGGCACCCGAGAAACTGCAACGGTTCTATCAGAACGATCTCCCAAGCACGGACTGGATAACCGAGTACCAACACTTGGCATCCACACCCAACTTGCCGTCGACATTTGTCGCTATCAAGCACGTCTTCATCAGGAGGAGCTGTCCTTCTCGAGCGTTTGGGCGGCACGAAATTCTTCTCGAAGTTGGACTTGAAGTCGGGCTACCATCAAATCTCGATACGCCCGCAAGATTGCTACAAATCCGCATTCAAGGCATGGTACGGGCATTTTGAGTGGATCGTTATGCCTTTTGGCCTCACCAATGCCCCGACGACCTTTCAAGCAGCAATGACCAACGAGTTTCGTGCGATGTTGGACCGGTTCTACCTAGTCTACTTAGACGACATTCTCATCTATAGCCGGACATTGGAGGATCATCTTGAGCACCTTCAACGAGTGTTGGAGATGCTCCGCCGTGCCAAGTACAAAGCGAACCGCGACAAGTGCGAATTTGTCCGGCAAGAGCTGGAATACTTGGGCCATTTTGTCACACCGAAGGACATTAGTCCGTTGTCGGACAAAATTCAAGCCATCCAAAAGTGGTCGGAGCCGAAGAACGTCAGAAATGTCCGTTCCTTCCTTGGCTTAGCCGGGTACTACCAACGCTTCATCAAGGAATACTCCAAGATCGCGGTTCCTTTATCCAAACTTCAATGCGAGGACCAGCCATTCGAGTTCGACGACAATGTGCGAACTTCCTTTTTGGCTCTCAAAGCCGCATTGCTATCCGCGGAGGTGTTGCGCATCTACGACCCGCTTTTGCCGACACGTATCACTACCGATGCGCCCGACTATGGCATTGGTGCTGTCCTCGAGCAACATGATGGCGTGGACTGGCACCCGATCGAGTACTTTAGCAAAAAGGTGTCCGTCGTGCACTCGATCGACGACGCATGGAAGAAGGAATTATTGGCCTTCGTACACGCGCTCAAGCGCTGGCGTCATTTTCTTCTCCGTGGACGGCAGTTCCGATGGGTAACGGATAACAATTCATTGGTCTTCTACAAGACCCAAGACACGGTCAATAGCACCATTGCCCGTTGGATGACCTTCATCAACCAGTTTGACTTTTTCCCCGACCACATTCCGGGCAAGTCAAACCGTTTTGTGGATGCTCTTTCACGACGTCTGGACTATTGTACCGCAGTCTACTCAACTTTTGAGATTCACGAAGACTTGCGGGACAACTTCATCTGCGGTTACCGAGTCGACCGCGAGTTTTGCGACAAGTACGCAAATTGCTCCTCTCCCAATCCCGCACCATCGCACTCTCGGATCCAAGAGGGGTACTTGCTCGTCCACTCGCGAGGGAAGGATCTTCTTTGTGTGCCACGAGATTCACACTTGTGCACACGGCTTCTTGGTGAGTACCACGACGCTCCCGCCACCGGACACTTCGGAGTCAATCGTACGATTGGCCGACTGCGCGAGCGCTTTTGGTGGCCCGGTCGTCTCGACGACGTCACATGCTATTGCGAGTCATGCAAGGTTTGTCGACGTTGCAAATCCCACAATCATCGTCCGTACGGCGAGTTGCGACCATTACCAGTCCCCTTGCGCCGAAGGGAAGCGATTGCCATGGACATTACAGGGTCGTTCCCCAAGCACAAGACTGGTGTGGATGAGATTCTTACGGTGGTCGACTGACTCACCAAGTTCGCCATGTTTTTGCCTTGCCGCTATCATGCCAAGGCACCGGAGTTGGTCACGGTTCTTTACGCCGGTTGGATTCGAACCAACGGTTACCCCAAGGAACTCGTCTGCGACCGCGACACTTGGTTCATGTCTGATTTTTGGTTGGCGCTCATCAAACGATGGGGCTCATCTCTCAAGCCAAGTTCGGCTTGCCACCCCCAAACCGATGGCCAAACGGAAAGGGGGCATCAGACCGCAAAGGTTCTCCTTCGCACTCTCATCCGTCCCAACCAAAAGGATTGGGTTGAGCGGCTGCCAGATGTCGAGTTGGCATACACAGATGTCGAGTTGGCATACAACTCGTCAATCCACCCAGCCATCAAGAAGTCGCCCTTCGAGTTAGAGCACGGCTCGGCGGTCACTTCTCCGTCAAAAACAATCATTCCACGGGCGACCGAGAGCGATGACCATCTTCTCTTCATTCGTCGGATGCAAGAGCTCCTTGTCAAGGTACGGGACCAGATGGCAAAGATGCAGCAACACATGAGCCAACAAGCCAATCGTCAGCGTCTTCCCTGTCCATTCCGCGCCGATGACCTTGTCTGGGTTTCCGTCGCGGAATTCAGCCTCGAACAAGATATCTCTCGCAAACTCCTCTCGAAATGGATGGGGCCTTGGCCGATTGTGGCACCCGCTGGGAATGCACTCGAAGGACCTTCTTTAACCATTCAGGTGCCCGCCCACTTGCTCGTCTCCCCGGTTTTTCATTGCTCAAAGTTGGCTCTTTACACGCCAGTGGAACATGACGACTTCCTCGGGCGACGATCCCAAAACCCACCCTCGATGGACGGTTTTCAAGAGGTTGGCGACATCATCTCCCAGCGACACTACGGCAACAGGCCAACCGAGTATGTGGTACACTTTGCGTACTGTACCCACAAAGTTGACCGTTGGTTGACCCGTGCGAAACTCCAAGCAACAGCTCCAGAAGTTCTCGCACGCTACGAACGCAAGATGCAAGGCAATTTGGTATCTTCGGCTCCACGTCGCACCCGCGGCCAGGTTCCACCTTCAGATCGTCAGCTTCACCCTCGACCTAGCTTGACTTCATAAGGAGGGGGGGATGTTACATGTTGCGCCTGCAACAGGCTGCACGGGCCATTTTCAGGCCCATGTCGTTTTCGGCCCAAAAACCTGAAAACAAGGGCCTACAGGCCCTGTGTCGTTTCAGCCTGAAAGCCTGAAAACAAGGGCCTACAAGCCCTGTGTCGTTTCAGCCTGAAACTGAGGGCCATTTTCAGGCCCTCGTAAGATCGTCATGCCCTGAAACTCAGGCACCAGACCAGGGTTTTAGCTCAGGCCATTTTTGGCCTATTTCCAAGACAACCTTCATTTGAGCTTCAACCCCAGGGTCTGGCACGTTTTGGCATTGGCAAGAGCAGCCTCCTGGACGGGCCAGCACTATATAAGATTGGCCCGCCCTGCAGGCTGCAGGTAGTTCCTAGGTACTTCAGGATTCGGCAGCAGCACTCTGGAGGAGCGCTGCACTAGTTGTGGCGCTAGCAGTAGTCTTCAGCGTTGGGCGCTAGTAGCATTAGCAGTAGTCTTCAGCGCTGGGCGCCATAGGAGCTAGAGCAGTACTAAAGAGAAAGAGAGAGATTGGGCGGAGGCCAGAGAGACTTACCAGCAGTGTCGTTGCTCCAGCTTAGTCTTCGAGGTACCTGCAGCACAAAGCCATCTTCACAGGTTAGTACCTGGCACGTGAAAGAGAGAGAGAGAGTTCTTCTTCTTCCTCATCTCGGTCCACCATCTCCCTCTCACCCTCTCGCTACCTGACTTCACTGCATCAGCAGCCTACGAGAGAGAGAGCTTGGTGACATGTGGATCCAGACTCGACATGGGCTTCAGACATTTTGACGAGGGATTATTTGGGACTTGTAACGAGACTTGGTGTTGACGACTTTCCCATCTCCCCCTCCTCTTCGTCTGATCCCCTCCTCTTCGTCTGTGCATGTCTGGACCTGGCGCCTTCTTCTTGTGTATAGCGCCAGGCCCCTTCACACCTTGTGGTGAGAATGATGTATGTTTAGTGTGCATTGCGACATTGATTGGGCTCGTCATTAGTATTCTAGCATTCTGCTTCGCTATCTTGTACTACGTGAAAGAGGTCAGTCCCGGTCAGGTCAGGACTTGTATCTAAATCTTCCACTGCGCTATAAAACCACCATTTTGTATGTAGAGATTTCACTAGCATTGCATTGTCCATTCTGTCCTTTTCATCACATTGTGGATCCTCGTTTTATCATGTGCATCGCCCAACTGGGCGTATGATATGCCCATAATCCATAATTTCTGCATTCCGGTACTTAGTTATAACTGCAATTTTGCGGTACCAACCTGGGCCCACCTCAGTCCTGTGCATGCAAATAATTTCCACAGACCGTTTTCTAGGTATAGGTGCAAGTTGGTGCTGGAACTGGGTATAGCGGGTATTCCCATCTTTAAGTGGGGTTCAGATCCAGGCTACCAGAGTGGCCCAGGACCAGTTGCCCGGCTGGGACTGGGTATTGCAGTTGACCCTACAAGGCTGAGAAAGGTGCCTTCATTTGAGGAGGATCGTAGTTGGGGATGGGATTGACCGGGAGTGCTTTTCCCAGCCCAGTTTGGCTGCGACATTCATGTGAGGGACGTCGGGCCCGTTTCCCGGTTTTATAATGGAAAGTTGCTTTTTTTTTCTTTTTTTCTTTTTTTTTTTTCACTTCGTATACGGGAAACCCACTTTACTTCGTATACGGGAAACCCACTTTACTTCGTATACGGGAAACCCACTTTACGCGGATGGCTGATTGGTGGTCTTAAACCACCAGTACCTACCGGTTGTTGAGGCCCGACCCTGAATATGCCCTGCGCGCCGGATTTTGCCGAGCCTGCGGGGAGTGGGAAAAAGTGTGGGACATGTGCTGCTGCTAGCAGGTACCAGCAGCAGGAACGTAGACAGGCGCGTCGTTTTCTTGTTTCCACTACGGTATTGAATTCACCCGTGAAGGGTCTTCTTTAAAAAAAAAAAAAAAAGAAACAAAAAAAAAAGGAAATCGGAAACCAGGATCTGCACGTTATTGCCCTCACACTCGTTCATAGTGTGCAGAAGGGAAGCCAGATTCATTCACGAAAGTTGCAACATTACAGTTCCCTCTGCCAGGAAAGAGCAGCCAGTACTGAATGCTCCCCGTGGCGGACGGGGAGTGAGGGCAGAAGCAGCCAAGGATTTTCTTCCAGAAAAAAAAGGAAACAAAAAGAAAAAGGAAATCGGAAACCAGGATCTGCACGTTCTTGCCCTCACATTCGTTCATAGTGTGAAGAAGGGAAGCCAGATTCATTCACGAAAGTTGCAACGTTACAGTTCCCTCTGCCAGGAAAGAGCAGCCAGTAATGAATGCTCCCCGTGGCTGACCGGGAGTGAGGGCAGAAGCAGCCAAGGATTTTCTTCCAAAAAAAAAAGAAACAAAAAAAAAATGGAAATCAAAAACCAGGATCTGCACGTTATTGCCCTCACATTCGTTCATAGTGTGCAGAAGGGAAGCCAGATTCAGTCACGAAAGTTGCAACGTTGCAGCTCCCTCTGCCAGGAAAGAGCAGCCAGTAGTGAATGCTCCCCGTGGCTGACGGGGAGCGAGGGCAGAAGCAGCCAAGGATCTTCTTCCAAAAAAAAGGGGGAAAAAAAAAAAAAGGAAATCGGAAACCAGGACCTGCACGTTATTGCCCTTACATTCGTTTCCACATAGAGTACCTGCCAGACATCGTGCAGTCCTTCAGAGGAATTCCCATGGGCCCACTAGCTCCCTCCCCCATCTGGATGCCAAGCCTTTGCCTAACCCCCTAAAGTCCCGGCGCGTTAACGGCCGCAACTTTTTTTTTTAGCTGGTAGAGGTACTGGTGGTTTAAGAATATTTTTGGACACGGGGGATTCCTAGCGACTCTTCTTAGGTGGCTTTGATGCTGTTATACTCAGTGACCTCCGGCTGTTCGATGCCAGAACGACGCCGGGTGGTCTATTTCCATGTTTTCCGTATCGCTCAGACGTTTTCTCAAGATACCTAGGTGAGTGGGAGGAAGGAGAAGGTGGGATATTATGCGTCCTACTAGTAAGTGGGCTAGCTGGTAGGACGGGAATAGGGTACAGCAGCAGCGGAGATGGTGGCTCTACTGCAGTAAGTCTTGTCGGAGTGGGGTACAGGGTGATGGATTGGGGGTGTCTGGTCTTTTTCTGAATGGTGAAAAAAAGAGGTGAGTGGGAGAAGTAGATGGTGGGATAATCAAGCGTCCTACTAGTGCGGGGGCTAGCTGGTAGGATGGAAATAGGGTACAGCAGCAACGGAGATGGTGGCTCTGCTGCGGTAAGTCTTGCCGGAGTGAGGTAAAGAGGATTGATAGGGGGCTTTTGAGTCTTTTTCTGAATTTTGCCCAATTCTGAAGTTTGTCATAGTAATTTCCTAAGTAGCTTCATTTTTTCTTAGCCAAAGCCGGGTAATGGCCCCGGTATCTCAAACTTTCAAAATTCGATGTAAATTTCCATATGGGATGCTGGGCCTGGTTCCTAGCACGTGCTGCTCCCCACGAATAGATTGGAGCCTTGTTCCCATAAAAAAAAAAAAAGGAGGGGTTCG
>BFEA01000415.1:866941-884623 GCA_003427395.1 Chara braunii | reverse complement strand
ATCTCTGCAACAATCTGAGGGATCAATACCTTCAGTCGAAACCCTAGCCATCATATGATGTGCTCTACCAATGATGTAATTTATATCTGCTGGAACTCGGGTCCAGCGTCCCCATGTCGTGTCTTGTAACTATGTCCAATAGTCAGAAACTGTCTATATATGTCCTTAATCTATACCTATCAAAGTCTAATCACGAAACTCCAAGCAATATATGATGTATTCGTCCTCCTGCAATCCAACCCCTAAAATGCCCACCACCAATCCCGCGAGGCGATCACCACCCCAGTGTTGATTGGTATTGTGGGTTGGGCAACACCAATCATCACTGACTAACCTACTCCTATCCTCTGGCAGACGACGAGAAGCAACTCCATATCGAGGCCGCAAAATATAACGAGGAGGAAGTCAGAAAACCAGTTTCCCGTGTCCACCCCCATTCCAACCGCGTCTGCCTGCAATACCTCACCCATCATTCTGCTGCCATGGACGTCGCCCCCTCCGTCGTCAACGTTTTTGTTGTTGTCGTCGTCAACGTTTTTGTTGTTGTCGTCGTCAACGTTTTTGTTGTTGTTGTTGTTGTTGTCGTCTCCACTATCATCCGCATCCATCTGCTGTATCACTCCCCTCATGCGGCAGCCGTGGATGTCGGCTCCCCCATCATCATCGTTGTTGTTGTTGTTGTTGTCACCACCTTTATCATCCATGTCCATCTGCAGCATCACACCATTCATGCTGCTGCAGTGGACGTCGCCCCCGCCCTCGTCACTGCCGTTGTTGTTGTTGTTGTTGTTGTTGTTGTTGTTGTTGTTGTTGTTGTCGTTGTCGTTGTCGTCGTTGTTGTTCACGCCATCGTTGTTAATGTTGCTGTCATCCTTCCCACCACCTTCGCCCATTTCGCCCAATCCCAATCCCTGCGCACCATCGTTTTTGTTATTGTTGCTGTAGTTGATATTGTTGTTGTCGTTGTTGTTGTTGTTGTTGACGCCTCCATTATCTTCCTCGTCCACCTGCAGTATCACTCCCATCATGGTGCAGCTTTGGACGTCGCCCTCCCCCATCATTGTTGTTGTTGACACCATCCCCATCCTTGATGTCGTTGTAGCTGATGTTGTTGCTGTTATTTGTGTTTTCGCCGCAATCATCTTCACTTGCCAGCAATCCATACCGATACTCCAACTGATTGCGTAGATCTCGCCCCAATGTGAAGAGGGTTCTGAAAGCAGCCAACCTGTCATCCACCTGCCTCCAGTTGATGTAGACATCGAGCCGGGGATCCGGTCCCTCCTCCAGCTCCCACAAGATGTCTAACAACTCCTGAATCCTATCTTCCAACCACTGGTCCATCGAGATCGCTCCCCCATCGATCTCCCCGCCTTCTTGCTGCCGCTGTATAAGCAACCCCACTGTCGTTTGCATCTGCTTGCATCCCTCCTCCAGTGTGGTAATCCATTCTTCTGCTTGATGTTGTAGCTCCCCTTCCAAATCCATCTCTCCCCCCATTATTTGCGCCACTCACACAGTTTCACTGAACCCCTTGTAATCCCACGGCTGGCGCTACCCCTCCTGATGTGTCACGGGACGTGAGTGTCACCAAACAACAGGCGCCACGTGCCCACAAGCCATGTCACACCTATCGGGCACGTGCGCAGGCCCAGCAGCCGGGGAGCTGTTCTCCCCAGGCGCTAGTCGAGCCTGGGTGACCGGGCCCTACCGGTCCGCTGGCGTTGGGGCGCTAGCGCTAGTTTATTTTTCTGGCTAACATAACATCGTTTTTTTCTAAGCTTTTTTTTTTTTTTTTCCCTTGGGAGCCTGGGACCTTCTTTGGCCCTTGCATGGTCGGGCCTCCAGGGCAAGCAAGGTGACCCGGGCGGCCCGGGTGGTAGCCTAGGTACTATACCGTACTACAGATGCAATTTTCCCTTTTTTTTTTTTTTTTTTTCAAAGCTGCAAAACAGACGCAATCACATGGACGCTGTTTGGCAGTGCCTGTCAACCACATCGGCCACTTGTTTTTCTTTTTCTTTTCTTTTCTTTCTTTTCTTCTTCTTCTTCTTCTTCTTCTTCTTCTTCTTTTTTTTTTTTTTTTTTTTTTTTTTTTAAAGCCCAGGGTGTTGTAGAGGCCAAGGACCAGACCCGCGGTGATTGCTGGTAGCAGCAGCCAATGGTTGTCCTGACAGAATAGGCCAGCTACCCTACCCATCCCCACGTTAATACTCCCAGCGCACCCCCTGTCCCTACTATCCTACTTCAGTGTGACCAGCACTCAGGACCATCACCCTAGCAGTATGGAGGGCAACTTGGACCAGACAGCAGTGACAAGCACCAAGGCTGGGCCAACCTCCCAGGCCTGATGGAAGCGGAAGCGGACGAATCTTGCAGTACGGGAACTTCGGGTGCCAGGCTCATGCAATCTTCTACAGGCCCAATTCAAAGAGTCTACCCAGCAGGATTACCGAAGCAAGGCAGGCCAGAGCCCACGGACACATCCTACCGTCCTTCCCCTAGTGAACCCAAGGCTAGGCGGAACTCAGACTAGCCGGAGAAACTTATATCCCTACCCCTACTCTAGAGCTAAGCCATGCGTGAGTAGACCCCATCATATACCTGATAGACTGCCCCAGCCCAGTATCATAGTTGTGTGTATGTGTGCGTGCCCAGAGACTATGTATGTTTGTATGAGCCCACAGGGCCATGTGTTTTGTATCTGCCCGAAGGCTATGTGTGCTCTGTGTAACCGTATAGCGAGATGAATGTGGCCGAAGGCCAGATATGTGCAGTACTATGTAGAGGGAACTATGTGTTCGTTTGAAGAGATGACAAGCCAAGATGGACAAGAACCCCCCCCAAAGTCCCAAGCCAGACTCGAACCCGTAATCGATGACATGTGACCTGAAGACAATACCATTTGAGCAACAATCACAAACTGCCCGTGTGTGATATGCCAGACTGGGGAGATCAACAGAACAACCACGAGCAACAGCCACAAGCAACCCACGCAGTATCAAGACCCAACATACAACACCATGGACAACCCTTGGGTGGTGCGCAGGCAGTGTCTGTATAAGCTCACCGTGCATCAGCCCAAGGGAACATGTGTCCAGCCGTGCGTCATTCTAACGCCTTGCCGGTGTCCATGCGCAAGGCTGCAATTGAGTTTTGAACTTGCAACCTCATACCACAGTGCGCATTTCCAACCGGTGCTCTAACCACTGAGCTACATCAACTGGGCCACTTGACACCATTCCAATGAACAACTACATCTCGCTTCCTTCTTCAAGCATGTTCACACTAGGACTTTCTCAACCGAATCTGGCCATTATAGTGGCAACATACATTCAGGACAGTGCGCATGTAGACACTGTAGAGTACACAGCCATCTTCAACAGGTACAAACAGATACAAACAGCAGTGCTGATCAACACTGCCAGCGAGTTCGTACCATTCTCGCAAAGAGATACATTTGTTGAATTATTGTTCTCACTTCCCTCTTACAGCACATTTCACAACTAGGACTTTCTCAACTGGATCTGGTCTTCATGGTTGGCATGGTGCATTCAGGAAAGTGCAAGTGTGAGTACGCCTTTAGTCACCGACAAAACCGTTCCGAACATAACCCTAAACCCTAAACGCTAAACCCTTACATGACTTTTACCGTCCGGCGTGTGTGATGAGGGCGGCGATAATATGGTCCATCCGTGAACGTATCTGGCCACAATCATGGCCAGTTGATGCCGAGAAAGTCCTTGTGTGAATATCCTCTAATTGACGTTTCAACGCCGTGGATGTGACTGTGTTGCGATCGCATCCTTTTTTCTGTTAAACCGGAGATTGTGCGGTGGCATGACTAGTATCGCATCACATGGATCTGGCAATAACTGTAGCCAGGTACATCCGCGACCAACCGCATGCGCGCTGCGTTGTGCTGCATGCCTCAAAAAAAATATTCCTTCGTCTAGCAGCACGTAAGAAGCATGCCCCATGGTTGAATTCCTCAGGAAAAAGAAAACAAAGTTTAACAAAAACTTCTGGCGAGTTATCCATCGCATGCATTGGCCGGTACCAAGATGGCCTGCATTTCCCCGATGGCCTGCGTTTTCCGGACGGCCTGCATTTTCCGTACGCACCAGGTATCCATTCGCCGTTTACCGTACGCACCCACATTTGCCTTTTATTTACGCAGCCACCGTCTCTCTTTTTTGGCGGCTGAAGGAAGCCGCCACTTTTCTTTGGAAAAAAAAAAAAAAGACACTGGCAACAGCCTTCAGGTCTCGTCATCAACACAGACAGGTCCAAGGTAACTCAGAACTATTTCGCGTTCGCGTGATCCTCAAACTCCCGTCCGTGTTCGGGGCTCCCTCCGCTACTCACCAATCGTAGCAAAATGAGAATGAATCTTCTGCAGAACATGGAAAGATACACCACCATGATTTTTGTCTTTTGTAGCATGTGTTGAGTGGTGGAGCAAGGCCCTTTATCAACAACTCATGGGTGACTCATTCAGCTACAAAGGCTGGGTCACGTACTCGGAAAAAGTCGGCGCCGGCACGCCGTCGATAAAATAAATCGACGGCCCGCATCGCGTTTTGGCCTCCCAAACGCGCCCTCGGCCCCGATATGTGGCATGTCCTAGTGCTGTAATCCGGTCCTTGAACGCGGAGCTTCCTGCGAACGGTCTCCTGCAGGAAGATGCCTCTCTGCTCTTTCTTGAGGAAAGTTTGCCTCCCCGTTGTCTCTCCCACTCCTCTCCTCCTTGTAGAGACTCTGCAAGGCCTTTTCCCACTCTCTGGCAGGACCCTGCAAAGCAGTGCAAAGGTGTAGGTGGTTACCACTGGGTCAGGTGAAGGCATTAGTGTCATAAAAAACTGGAAAGTTCAAAAAAGTTTTGAAGTTCAAAAAACTTGACAAAACAGAAATTGTACAAAAAAACTAAAAATGTTTTGTCGATAATTGATGAAAAAAAATTAAAAAACATATATAAGTAAAAATGGAAAAATAAAAATAAAAACACTTGACAGCTACTGCGGCCGTTCAGTGGGGATTATATTTGAAGCTTATGCCACCTTCAAGCACCTGGCAGGTGTCAGACTCTATACCTCGTGTAAGCACTTGGCAGAGTCCTGTGTTTTAATTGAAAAAAAAAGGAGGGTAACTTCAGTGGAGTCACAAAACAACGAGTTATAATTGCACTAGTATGGGGCAAGATACAATTTGCAATTGCACTTCGGGCACCCTTTTTTTTTTTTTTTTTTATTAACATCGCCTTCGGTGCTAGTGGTGCTGATAAGAGCAGACACCACTAGCACCGTTGGAGAGGCTCCATCTATTCGTGGAGAGCATCACCTGCTGGAAAGCGGGTCCAGCGTCCCATTTACAGAATGGCCTAGGATGGCATTGGATGGTATACCTGGCCAGAAAGCTGGGTTGTATACATTGCCTGAACGACAATTTGAAACTGTATCTTGGCCCATAGTGCAAGTATATAACTCATTTTTGTGACTCTCGTGTAGTTCCCCCCCACAAAAAAGAATCAGCTATGACCACGGCATGGAATTTTTTAGTTTTATTTTGCTATAGGGCCTCGCTGCACTACTCTAGACTCTCGAATTTTCGAGAGTGGGTCATCGCTGCACTTACTCTTGATCGGGAAACTCTCGAAACCCGATCGAGAGCTGTCAGAAGCCACACTAAAACGCAACTCTCGAAACGTCGAGAGTCCCCCCCCTGCAAAAACTGAATTTGCAAGTGTCCTCGGGAGTTGCCCGCCGACAGGCTCGTTTTTCGAGAGTGGACCTCCTGTCCCGGTGGCCAGACTTTGTCCCGTAGCGCAGTGATGCAGCTCTTCTGTAGAGTAGGACGACGCCCAGGGTTTCGAGAGTTCACATAGTGTAATAGGTTATAGAGTAAGTGCAGCGAAGGCGGGTATTTCGAGAGTCTTGCCTCTCTGACAATGCTAGCCGAACTCTCGAGATATTTCGAGAGTCTAGAGTAGTGCAGCGAGGCCCATAGAAACAGGTTGTTGGAAAAAAAACCAAAAACAAAAAACAGGTTGTTGGAGTTAGTCGCCAGTGGAACTTGACGTTCAGTTTGGTCGCGTAGAGATCTCGGAAGAGTTTGTGTCGGTGGCCACGCCGTCCAGAGCCTTCAAGGCCCTGGACCCCATCACTTGCTGCGCGAAAAAATTCAGTCGTTTCTATGATCTATCAGATCGACGGCTGAAGACTTTCCAGCAGCAAGGGAAGGGGGCCTCGGTAAGAATCTGGCCGCGATTTGAGCCCGTCCTGGCACCTCATGGCTGGTCCATGGCCGAGATGTCTTGGCCACACCCGACATCGGATTCCTGCGGAACCTAAGAGTTTGTGTCGGTGGCCACGTCGTCCAGGGCCTTCAAGGCCCTGAACCCCATCACTTGCCGCACAAAAAAGTTCAGTCATTTCTATGATCTATCAGATAGACGGCTGAAGACTTTCCAGCAGCAAGGGAAGAGGGCCTCGGTAAGAATCTGGCCGCGATTTGAGCCAGGATCATGCGCCCTCACCTCATGGCTGGTCCCCGGCCGAGATGTCTTGGTCACACCCGACACCCGACATGGGATTCCTGTGGAACCTATGCGCATGGAGTGCATTTCAAGTTCTGCCAGCGACTACACTGCAATAACCTGTTTCAGACCTTTCGATTGAAACTTCGTTTCTTATGCGGTCACGGTTACCTTTTTAAACCACCACTCCCCCGGCCGCTAAAGATTTTTGGGGACCTGTAGCACAAGTTCATGAGGGGAACCAGTAGCATAGCATGGGAAACTGGTAGAGTGGCAAAAATGGAATTTGCGTCGAGTTGGCACGACGATTACTTCACTGCCTAATCTTTTTTTTTTTTTTCTGATATTTTTCCCGATATTTTTCCTGACATTTTTCCTGATATTTTTCCTGATATTTTTCCTGATATTTTTACTGATATTTTCCTTGAAAGATAACCACCAAATCTACTGGACCCCAAATTTTCAGATTTTTTTGTCCATTATCCGCATGGCGAGTATTTCACTGCCTAAACCATTTTTTGTTTTTTTCTAATATTTTTCCCAGAAAGACCACCACCAAATCTACCGGATCTCAAATTTTCAAATTTGTTGATGTATTCTTGTGACCTCCTCTTTTTTCTTTTATTTTTCCGCCGAGCTCCGCTTGAATCGCCGCCGACCTCCACTTAAATTGCTGTCAACCTCCACTTCTTCCGGGCTACTGGCCTCTGAAGGTCCCGCAAAGCCAATTTTTGACATTGGGGGCAGTGGTGATTAAAAGGAAAGAAAATGAAATACCATTCAAATTCAAATATGTTAAATGAAACTTCAGTGGAGAAACTCAATTTACAAGCTCAATGAACTTCCGTGACCACTACAAGCATCTGGCTCTCAGGCAATTACGGGCAATGATAAACCAAGTGGTCCTTCAGGACATTTGTTAAAACTTGAACGACGCAACTGGCTTTCAGGCAATTATGGGCAATTATAAACCAAGTGGTCCTTCAGGACATTTGTTAAAACTTGAACAACACAAAGAAGATCAGTGTGAACAAAATGTGCAGTCATCATAACCGTATGAGGGGCAACTTTCATTCTAGATACAACGGTTATGACCCTACGTCAGTGCTGCATACCCCGACGGTCGGCAGCCCTGGACTGGTCAGCTGGCGACCCGCCGACCGCTCGGCTGGTCGGCACCTACTGGTCGGGGGTCATCGGCACCCCACAAAAACAAAAAGAAAAAAAGAGGTCCAGAAACCCTAATAACCCCACCAACACCCCCATAGCGGCCCACAATACCCCCATACACCCCCCCAACACCCCCCCAACACCCCCAAACCTCACCCAACACCCTCATTCCCCTATACCCCCTCCAACCCCCCCATACCCCCACCCATCCCCAAAAGTTTCTCAGCGGATTTGGGCTGTACTCAGCAAGCGCAGTACAGCCCCCAACTCAGTGGATGGTTGTTTTCTGACTGGTCGGCAGACCGCCGACCGGTCGGCCCTACTGGTCGGCTGCCCTACGTTCTATTTGGGGGGAGACGGTAGCATGGCCCCTGCGCAAGCCAGAAATAAAAAGATATGATGAAGGCTTCATGAAGCAATGATCACACCAGTATAAGAATTGGCAATGATGAACTCCCGCTATGATGACAAGTCGCCCATTTTCTTCTCGCCTCCCAACAATCGATACGACAACAACAATAGCCCTCTGCTGCTGCTGGTCTCTCCACCAGCGAGCCCATTGCATCATCTACTCTATCATCTACCCTGCCATCTTCACCTAGAAGGACGAAATTTGCCCCAAATACAGCTAGAATGACCGGGCATTCTGTTCAGGTGCAGACGGTGGCCTACACTATGCAAATGTACAATGCTGCCAAACCGAAGGAGTAGAATGCTGGAGCTCTTCTTCCCGGCTACCAAGTGAGTCCCTTGCCAACCCCCTCTCCCCATGGCCTCCCCATTCCTCCAAGGACCTCCCCTTGTTACTCTCTCTCTCTCTCTCTCTCTCTCTGTGTGTGTGTGTGTGTGTGTGTGTGTGTGTGTGTGGCACGCACAGCTCCCACACGGGCCCTGCAGGGCCCGCTGGTAGGGTTAGGGGTCCTAGGGTTTAGCGAGTTGGGTTGGAGGCCACGGTCCAGTGCCGTTTCGGGCCGTGTTTAGGGCCTGTAGGATTAACAGACCAGTCTAGGAGTGTTTGGAGTGGAGGGTGACATACATAGAGACAGATCGCTCCTTGCTCATGCACACACATGGATAGATGATGAGGGTAGAGGAAGAGGACGAATTCGAGAGAAGAAGAACAGAGAGAGCTCCAAATAGAGGAGGTGGATATGGAGGGGAGGTGGAGGAGAAGAATCTCTCTCTCTCTCTCTCTCTCTCTCTCTCTCTCTCTCTCTCTCTCTCTCTCTCTCTCTCTCTCTCTCTCTCTCTCTCTCTCCGGTGAAGAACGCTGTCTTGAAATGCGGCAGATCATAGGGTGGTGGCCGGCTATGGTCGGCTGATACAGTCTGCAAGCTATGGCGCCCAGGTGAGTCCTCCTCTGCCCAATGCCGCTGCAGACCTCCACTCTCGTCATGACAAAATGTGCAAGTTTGCCACCACAATTTGTTTTGATCTTGGAATGCTAATCCCTCAGAAAGATCGCACCAAAGTCACCAAACCTTCAGGTCCGGTCTCTCAGAGCCTGCGGCCGACCAGACGATGTGGCATACTGGGTATCCACACGGGCCGGCAGGGCCCGACCAGACTGAAAATCAGGGCCCTACAGGCCCTGTGTCGTTTCAGCCTGAAAGCCTGAAAAACAAGGGCCTACAGGCCCTGTGTCATTTCAGCCTGAAAGCCTGAAAACAAGGGCCTACAGGCCCTGTATCGTTTTCAGCCTGAAAGCCTGAAAACAAGGGCCTACAGGCACTGTGTCGTTTCAGCCTGAAAGCCTGAAAACAAGGGCCTACAGGCCCTGTGTCGTTTCAGCCTTAAAAAAAGGGCCCTCCAGGCCCTGAGTCTTTTCAGCCTGAAACGGAGGGCCATTTTCAGGCCCTCGTAAGATCGACCTGCCCTGACACTTAGGCACCAGACCAGCGTTTTAGCACATGCCATTTTGGGCCTGTTTTCAAGACAACCTTTGTTTGAACTTCAACTCCTGGGTCTGGCACGTTTTGGCATTGGCAAGAGCAGCCTCCTGGACGGGCCAGGACTATATAAGACTGGCCCGCCCTGCAGGCTGCAGGCAGTTCACGGGCACTTCACGTGCAGTTCAGGAGGCAGGAGGCAGTCTTCAGGAGTCGGCAGCAGCACTCTGCAGGAGTGCTGCAGTAGTAGTAGCTAGCAGTAGTCTTCAGCGCTGGGCGCTGTTAGGAGCTTAGAGTAGCATTGGAGAGAGAGAGAGTTGGCGGAGGCCAGGGAGACTTACCAGTGGCGCCATAGCTCCAGCTTCATCTTCGATGTACCTGCAACAAGGCGCCACCTTCACAGGTCAGTACTTGGCACAAGAGAGAGAGAGAGAGTTCCTCTTCTTCCTCCTCTTAAGTCCACCATCTCTCACTCACCCTCTCGCTATCTGACTTCTCAATATCTACAGACCACGAGAGAGAGAGAGAGAGAGAGAGAGAGAGAGAGAGAGAGAGAGAGAGAGAGAGAGAGAGAGAGAGAGAGAGAGAGAGAGAGATTTGCGACTTGGAGACTTGACGACATTTGGATTCAGACTCGACATTGGGATTGAGACATTGGACGACGGATTATTTGGACCTGTAACGAAGACTTGGTGTTGACGACATTCCCATCTTCCCCTCTTCTTCGTCTAACCCCCCTCCTCTTCGTCTGTGTATGTGTGGGACTAGCGCCTTCTTCCTGTGTGAGCACCAGGTCCCTTCACAGCATGCGATGATGATGATGTATGTTTGGTCTGCATTGGGACTTTGATTGGTCGGATCATTGGTATGTTAGCCTTCCGCTGCGCTATCTTGTACTATGTGAGAGAGGTCGGTTCTTGCTCTGGTCTGTACCATTACGGTATGCGACAGTTTGGTATCGGAGCGGACCTCTGAATCAGAGGATCCGCCCAATCAAGTAGCCAGCTTGCTTGATCTACTGATTGATTGATTGATTGATTGATTGATTGATTGATTGATTATTAGCAAATCAAGTAGGACTTCGTCAAATCTCTGCAATTTTTTGTTTTTTGTTTTTTGTCTTTTTTCTCGCAACAAATACGTGAAAATTTCTGATAGTAGCATTTCGTTTCATCTGAAAATTTCTGATATTAGCATTTCGTCTTATCTGAAAATTTCTGATATTAGCATTTCGTTTTCACACAACAAAATTTCTGATAGTAGCATCCGAAAATTTCTGATATTAGCATTTATAGCCGAAAATTTCTGATGTTAGGATCTCGTTTTTCTGGGCCTACAGGTTAACAAGGGAGGTGGTCATATTCCCGGAAACTGGATTTATTCTTTTCTGAAAATCGACCCTCCATTCTATTTCGCTAAAATTTGGTTCCTGAAAGCCGAAATTTGCGAAACCTATCAGCATCTCGTTTGCTAGGCATAATAGGAGGTGGTCATATTCTCGGAAACTGGATTTATTCTTTTCTGAAAATCGAATCTCTATCCTATGTTCGCACAATTTTTTTTCAAAATCGCAAATCCCTTTTTTTTGAAAGCCAAAATTTTGTGAAGCCTTGCCTGGATCTTACTCTTAGCACTCCTCCGTAAAATGCCTCACTGATATCAAATCGACAGATTTTCAAAAAAAAAAAAAGAAAAGGGGGGGATCCTCTTCTTTTATTTTTAGTTTTCTGTTGATCAGGACCGGGAGGAAAGTACAGTTTGGTTGGTTACCTTCCTGCGCTCCCCTCCCACCCAACCCTTTGCCTGCATTCCCGGTTGGTAAGTGCCACGTCAGCGGCAGTGCCACGTCAGCAGCAGTGCCATGTCAGCAGCAGTGCCATGTCAGCGGCAGTGCCATGTCAGCAGCAGTGCCACCTCAGCGGCAGTGCCACGTCAGCAGCAGTCACATCAGCGGCAGTGCCACGTCAGCAGGGCCCCGCCACCATGACGGGTTCATCATTGGGCATTCACACGAGAAGTCAACGTGGCCGCCAGCCCATGTGGAGAAAGGAAGATTTGGTCCGCGTCCGCAGCCCGTCGCTGCAGTCCAACCGGACAACATTGTGGAAGACCCGACAGCCACCTCAGCATCACGTGAGGGAGATCAGGTGGCCGCCGTCCAGCCATGAAGCAACAACAACTCCCGGGGAAAAGGGAAGGCAAAAACCGCATCGCTGGGCGGAAATGGACAGCCAGTACCACAGCTCGGGAAACTGAGCTGCGCAGGAGGTGAGGCGACTCCACCTCTCACTCCGCCAGATTCGGTCGCCTTGCTCCTACACATCTGGGGAGGAGGCGCATGTCCCAAGTCCTTGGTAATCTTACGAGGATTACACTGTCCACTTGGTCCCACAGTTGGACCAACCACTCCACGTGCAACAACCCACCGCATGCACGGTTTCACCACCATCGGCAACCGATCCGGCAGCTTCGCCGCCAACTTTCGCCGGGGATGTGACGTCATGGTCAAGACTTGAGGAGCTCGACCTGTTGACGTTTACGGACTTCCAATGGATACCCCTTCCCCCGTCCGGTCGATTGTCGAAACTGCATTGCAACGTGCTCATGGCACAATTGCGAGATTACTTGCACACTGCAGTGCCAGCTCCATTGATGGACGCCAGAGTAGAGGTTGTCAGCCTTCGCGACTCCCTTGTTAAGATTGACCGCGAGTTTGAGACACAACGGTACGCCGACATCGACGCGCCATTGTTGTACATACGCATTCAGATCGGAGAGGCGACCTGCAACGCTTTGATCGATTGCGGCGCTACTCGCAACAATATGAGCCAACACTTCATGGTACGCGTTGGCCTTGGGCCACGCGTTCGGACGAAGTCGCAGCCCACTCAAGTCATGTTGGCCGACAGTCACACGCACAAGTCCATCGACCGGTGCATTGATTCCGTCCCCGTCTACTTCCCCCGCATGCAAACGAGGCCGTGTCCTTCGACATTCTGGACACCAACAGATTTGCAAGCATCTACACCGCTGATCTACGCTGACTACGAGCGACAAAGACTAGCTAGGGAAGCTTCCCAAACCTGCCCCTCCCAACCGGACTTTGGTCCCTCCCTCCGACAGGCAGCTTCGCCCTCGCAGGTAAGCTCAGTCTTTCAAGGAGGGGGGGGTGTGGCATACTGGGTATCCACACGGGCCTGCAGGGCCCAACCAGATGGAAAATCAGGGCCCTACAGGCCCTGTGTCGTTTCAGCCTGAAAGCCTGAAAACAAGGGCCTACAGGCCCTGTGTCATTTCAGCCTGAAAGCCTGAAAACAAGGGCCTACAGGCCCTGTGTCGTTTTCAGCATGAAAGCCCGAAAACAAGGGCCTACAGGCCATGTGTCGTTTCAGCCTGAAAGCCTGAAAACAAAGGCCTACAGGCCCTGTGTCATTTCAGCCTTAAAAAAAGGGCCCTCCAGGCTCTTAGTCTTTTCAGCCTGAAACGGAGGGCCATTTTCAGGCCCTCATAAGATCGACCTGCCCCGAAACTTAGGCACCAGACCAGCGTTTTAGCACATGCCATTTTAGGCCTGTTTTCAAGACAACCTTTGTTTGAACTTCAACGCCTGGGTCTGGCACGTTTTGGCATTGGCAAGAGCAGCCTCCTGGACGGGCCAGCACTATATAAGACTGGCCCGCCCTGCAGGCTGCAGGCAGTTCACGGGCATTTCACGTGCACTTCAGGAGGCAGGAGGCAGTCTTCAGGATTCCGCAGCAGCACTCCTGCAGGAGTGCTGGAGTAGTAGTAGCTAGCAGTAGTCTTCAGCGCTGGGCGCTGTTAGGAGCTTAGAGTAGCATTGGAGAGAGAGAGAGTTGGCGGAGGCCAGGGAGACTTACCAGTGGCGCCATAGCTCCAGCTTCATCTTCGATGTACCTGCAACAAGGCGCCACCTTCACAGGTCAGTACTTGGCACAAGAGAGAGAGAGAGAGAGAGAGAGAGAGAGAGAGAGAGAGAGAGAGAGAGAGAGAGAGAGAGAGAGAGAGTTCTTCTTCTTCCTCCTCTAAGTCCACCATCTCTCCCTCACCCTCTTGCTATCTGACTTCTCAGTATCTACAGACTACGAGAGAGAGAGAGATTTGTGACTGGGGACTTGATGACATTTGGATTCAAACACGACATTGGGATTGAGACATTGGACGAGGGATTATTTGGGACCTGTAACGAAGACTTGGTGTTGATGACATTCCCATCTTCCCCTCTTCTTCGTTTAATCCCCCTCCTCTTCGTCTGTGTATGTGTGGGACTGGTGCCTTCTTCCTGTGTGAACGCCAGGTCCCTTCACACCATGCGATGATGATGATGTATGTTTGGTCTGGATTGCGACATTGATTGGTCGGATCATCGGTATATTAGCCTTTCGCTGCGCTATCTTGTACTATATGACAGAGGTCGGTTCTTGATCTGTTCTGTACCATTACGGCATGTGACAGACGAACACCCACTTTGCGCCCCCCCCCCTCCTCCTCTCGCCGGCATCGCGGCAAACTCATAGGATGTGCCGTTTTTCAATCCTCGGCCCTCAAAGGAACTGGTGGTGGTCTGAACCTGGGTCTGCTATTCAGCAGTTCATGGGTGTACCAATGAGCTAGGCTCTAGGCTACCAGCCGGACCGCCGGGGTTACCTTGTTTGCCTGGGCGGTCCGCCCGCGCAAAGTAGGTCCCAGCAAAAAAAAAAAAACATTAAAAAATATATATATCGAGAAAATCTGAAAAACAAAAACTATGTTATGCAGAAAAATAAAGTGAACAACTTTTGCCTCAGGATCACATCGAAATTCTTTACCAAAAAAAAATAAAAAATATTGTTTTTTATTTTTATTGGCCCAGCCGGGCAAGTGGTCCCGGGCCACTCTGGTAGCCTACGATAGGCTTCAATCAAATGTTACATGGGGTCGGTCAACTCGATGATGATATCTCAGGGCCGTCGCCCCGTTAAAAAGGAGGGGGAGAATTGGAAAAGCCAAAAAAAAAAGGAACTGGTGGTGGTCCATCCTCAAGTACCCGTCATTGGACGGAAAGGAAGATGCCAACAGGGTTTCTTAAACTTTCTTTCTTCTTTCTTTCTTCTCTCTTTTTTTTTTTGCTTTTTTTTTTAAGTTGCCTTCTCCTCATCGTGGGACAGCCATATATTTTTCTCTCATCTCAAATATTTTTTAACTGGCGTTCTGCCGTGTCGTGGAACATATCTTTATTTCATTGCCTACCTACCACTACTCCCAACGGTATACAGGGGAACCCTGCAAGCATAGCTTTCTACCTCTCTCGGTGGAGAGAGGTAACGGCATGTTTGCCCCTTTGCGGGTTGGTGGGGGCCTGGCTAACACAAGGACCGAGCGTTTGCCAGTAACTGTGCCTCCCTTTTCATCTTCCCCCACCCCCATCGAGTAAAACAGGTCTTTATTTTTCTTTTTTCTTTTTTTTTGGAAAACAGGTCCTTATGGCCCTTGCCAACAGGGTTTGTGTTGCTTTCTCCAATGATTGTTGTAGCGTCATCAGCCTGCCATGGAGGACTGATAAGGAACTTACAGAAAGCGTTATTCTTTTCCATTGAACGTTTTTCTTCGTTTGTTGGGCCCTTCGATGGAGACACAATGCCTCGTCCAAAAAAACAAGAATTTTTATTTTTTGAAAGGCACAGTACAGTGCCATAAGCCGCACTCACCCTCCACGACAGGTCTTGGGACATATCTGCAAGGACCAGACTTTTGTACCGCTCGGGAGTTTTGTACATGGCCAACGCACGCTTGAGTCCCTCCACAATCTTCATCACGTCACCGGGCTTCACGTCACGCTAAACAAAACCAAAAACGATGCGGCAGTTAGTCACCAGTGTGAGGATTGGAAAATAATTGGATTAAGCACATGAATCCGGATGCGCTTTACGTACAGATGCAGAAAAGCAGATCAATCGCCATATTCTGCACCTCTCCACAAACATAACCATATTCAGCCGTTAAATCCAATCCTCTTTTCAATTGTCTGCTCAAACAAACAATCAGCTACATTGTTTTCGGGACACTGGACCCAATTTCCAGCAGGTGTTGCTCCCCAATAGATGGAGCTTCCCTAGGAGTGATAGTGACCACTAGCATGACCTCCGGTGTTTGAGTAAAAAAAAAAAATAAAAAAAAAAAATAAAAAATGCAATCCTCTTTGATAGTGGGACGGCGCCCTTGGTGCAACGAATGTGCCCAAAAATAAAAAAGGAGACTAAAGTTATTAAAAATATATATATTATATATATTTTTAAGTTTTGAAAAAAGCCACAAAAGGTTAAAAAATAAAAAAATAACAAAAATCCTTTCTCAATTTGACAAATTCTCAGCCTGTTTTTTTTTTTTTTAAAAGATCAAGAGTAGTATCTGTTCTCATCGACCACCATCCAAAAAAAAAAAGAAAAAAAAAAAAGATGGATAAGGTAGAATCGCCCTTCAAATTCAAAGTCTGCATCGGATGCTCCATCACAAAAGGTATTTACTAATTAGAAATTAGTAAACTTTAAATTTACTAATTATCTCCCCCCCCTCCCTCTAGTGGGTAGAACAAGGAGTGAATCCTAAATACTCAATTTGCAATTTCGCATGAATGAGGGCCTCTCTTTCTGAGATTGACCACGATAGATGCATCCATACCACTGGCCCCGTTGACAGTTCCCTGAGCTCTTCTCCTCCTCCCCCCTTATCAATGGTGGAATGATCTCAACATCCTGGAAGGGGGTCCTTTGGAAGGGGGTCCTCTGGGATAGGCTGACTCTTTCACTCGTATGCTCCCCTTTTCTATCTTGGATGCACAAATATGCTTGCCGGTGATAAGCAACCGCACTGTTGCCCCCCACAATGAAGGGGCCTGTGAATTTTGGGAAAAAAAGAAAAAAAGAAAAAAAGAAAAAAGAAAAGAAACTCCTAGATAGAAAATGTAGACAAACTGTTACATCTTCGACACACGGGCCCTACCGGACCCGACTTAGGGTCGGAGGGACACATCAGGGCCTAAAGGCCCGACCTTGGGATAGTACAGGCCCTCAGGGCCTGATCTTGGACCAGTACCCAACGGGCAGGCCCAAACGGCATTATCGTTTGGGCCTGGCGGCTCTCTTGAGGCTGCCGCCCGCCGGTTGGGGCTGAACCGTCCATCTGGACGGTTCAGGGCATGGCCAGGCCTCGCAGCATTGAGGCCGGCCTCTGCCCCACCGGTAAAAAGTACCGGTACAGCCTCACTTGGAGGCATCGACCTACCGGCACTATACCGGTACGGTATGGTCAGCGCCAGAGCGCTGTTTTGATGCGCTAAGCTTAGCGCAGGAGCGAGCAAGGAGCAGCAGCGGCAGCGCAGCATTAGCGCAGCAGCAAGCAGAGCAGCAGCAGGGCGACTGAGCCAGCACGGCGGCCATTGCCGCCTGAGGTACCTGGGAGCCGGAGGACCTCTCCTCCCTCCCTCGTCAGCTCTCTCTCTCTCTCTCCTCCTCCTCCTCCTCCTTCTTCTTCTTCTTCTTCTTCTTCTTCTTCTTCTTCTTCTTCTTCTTCTTCTTCTTCTTCTTATTCATCTTCTTCTTCTTCTTCTTCTTCTTCTTCAGACTAGAGACTTATGCTAGTTGGACAGAGATCAGAGTTGGAYTTCGGTGATAKGAGACTGTGGTACTTACCAGATTGGAGACTTGGAGATCGTTGGGGTTGATACTTGGCGACATCACAGTTCAGACACCGGTTACATTTGGACTCTGTATCCCCGACATTGGTGACCTACGGTCCTCGACATTTTGATCTTGTTGGACGACATTTTGGACTACCATATCGGTGACCTATCAGATTCTACCTCGGTGACTTTCGGTGCTGTCTACCTCCCCCCACCTCTTCGTCTCTCCTTCCCCATTCATCTGTGTATGTGTGTACCGGGCTGAGCATCTTCTATGTATGGCTCAGACCCCACCATCTCACGATTGAATGTGTGTGGAGTGATGCTATGTGAGTCAGTCTATGTGAGTCAGTCCGTTTATCAGACTTCCGTTGCATCTATACTCATCCTACATTGGTTGATTCTTGGTTCTG